>VZTZ01013606.1:813507-934100 GCA_013400955.1 Drymodes brunneopygia
GGCTGGTGGCGGTGGGAGCTCGCAGGCAGCGCTGACAGCCCGGCTCCTCCAGGAGTTGTGTGCCCGGGCTGTGCCCTCCTCGCGCGGAGCAGCCCGGTGCCCCCTGCCACGGGGCTTGGCGTGCTGACAGCCTCAGCCTCACAGCACCAGCCTCGCAGTGCCCTGCCAGCCACGTTGGTCCCAGAAGTTGAAAGAAGGGCAGTCACTAAATCGCCTGTGGTCACGAAGGCAGCGCTGGTATTAAGAACGCTGGGTCACAGACTTAACGCGCCGGCCTGTGACTAAATGTGTCTTCCGAGGGGTCAGCCGATGTGGGTTTCCATTGTTCATGGAAGCTCCTTAGAGATTTGAATATTTGAGTGGAAATGTTTGTTGCTATCAAAAAGTTGCTTTAACATGAGGTGTCCCAGTGTTGGGGTGCTCCTTCCAGGTTTGGAAAAAACCAACAAAACCCAATAACAAAAAGCCTGCTATCACATACTGCAGTGCCAGCTTTTAATGCACAGCTCTGTTATTCTCAAGTTTCTTGGTCTGACTGCATTTTAAGAAATTTTTACAAAATTTCTTACTGCTGCCAGGCTCAAGATGGGGAAAAGAGGTAACAGATGAAGAAAGTAAATACCACATAGTAACTGTTGCCTGTTAAAAAGAAAAAAACAAAGAAAGAGACTATATAAACACCTACACAGTTGTTTATTTTTTTTTTTTGGCTTGTGTTCCTGAATGTCCTCAGGGATGGAATTGTTAGTTTGTGAATTTAGAGCAAATTGTTAATCTGGATTAGCATTTAGGTTTGAAGTTTTTCTGTCTTCCATGCAGTTTAATCTGCAGCATAAAAAGAGCTGGTTTGTTGGCCTATATTATAAGCAGTTTAGCTATTTTGTTTGTTTTCTTTTTTTTTTTACTGCTCATTACTGGTAAATTGCTTTGTATTCTTTGTTGCATAGACTTGAAGATGTTTAGAATCTCTTTTAATCTTCTTTGTCTGTATTTTATACATTGTTTGGCTCCATAGGGATCCTTTCCTTGTCTCGACTTTGTAACAATAAGGAATTAAATACCTCAATGTTTTGAAAGCATCAAACTGGAAATTTACAGTATTGTTTTAGAAAAATCAATCAAATAGAGTGTCCCATGGTTGTATTTAAGAAAACTGACTCGGAGAAGCTCCTGGTAACTTTTAATGCTTGCAAATTTTGACGTGAACAACACGTCAAAACATCTGAGTTTGGCAAATGATAGTTTTTATCTGCTGTGTTAGTTTGGGCGCTTAGTTTTTTGTGTTGCTTGGGACACTGGAAGATCTCGCAGCTCATTAAAATACTTCATTTAACATTTGTCATGTGTGGCTCATACCCTGAGAACCCATGCAAGCAGTGAAGCCTTGCTTTCTAATGTACATAATGGCATGTTTGCAAAAGCAGGTGAGGCTGAAGAAATATTCTGTGCATTTGGAGCAGACATCAGAAAGTTCTGAGTCCCTGTTTGCTGTGTGGGAAGGCTTTGTGGGGTAGGCTTTTTTCCTTTTTTAATACTCAGCCTTTTGATTTCTAGTCAAATGTTACAGCTGAGCAGTGATGCCTCTTTCCAGGGCTCATTGGAAAGTGAGTAAAACCTGCCAAGTGTGAGGTGATTTTTTAGTTTGGATTTTTTTGTGTGTGTGGTTGTTCTCTTTTATTTTCCCATCCCCCACAAAAGAAGCTGCAGCTACATGGGAGAGGAAGTGATGTCGATAAGAGAATGCTTCAAGTTGTCCTCTAATTCAGTGCATAGCACCAGGTTCATTTTACTGCCATATTAGCACAAAAATCTAGTGGCCATTTAGGTGGGAGTGAATTAACTACGTGCAGGGCAATTCATCATTTGTATCTGTAAAGATGAAGGATGGCAAACTTTTTAAACTTTTTCCCTTGCATTGCAGGCCTAGTTGTATATTTATTGATCATTTCAGATGTGAGAACTGTTATTTAAGAACTGAAAAATAACACTTTATCCGAAACACACGAGGAGGACATAGAGAAGTGAAGGGCTACGGAAGAGGGAGATTGTTACTTGTCATGCAGTTTGTAAAGTGATGGCTGTATCAGTTTTTCAGCAGAGGGGCTCTGTGTCTCTTGTCAAAACTGGCTTCAGGCAGAGAATACAAGAATTTTAGATTGCTCCCTGGAAAGTTAGTATAATTAAGCAATTCAGTCTTGGTGACTATTTTCTGTAAGGTAAGAGATTTTACCTGCAAAAATTTTGTTTGAGAATGACTGGCTGCCTCAAAGCTTTGGTAAACTCAGATTTTTCACAATTTGTACTGGCTTGATAGCCAGCTGTTGAGATTTGTGAAAGTTCAGTCAGTTCAAGTGAATTCTGTGGATTATTGCAGCCTAAAACATAATGTATTTGTTACTGCCTCTTCTACCAGACTTTTTTTTTCTGTTTTGAAGTCTTAAAAACATAATTTAGAAGGTCAAAACCTGTTATGTTTGCAACATATGAGTGGAGCCGTTCACTACAAGAAATGGGTAATATTTTGCAGGACCATATTCTGATTAGTGAAAATAGTTCTATTGTGATAATAGCAAACAGTTCTACTCTTGTGGTCTTTCTCCTGTGAATGTGTGAAATCCTGTATCTTTGTCTTAAAAAAAAAAAGAAAAATATGCCAAACGAGCTTAAAATACAGATAGGACTTTATGTTTGTGTTCTAACAGCTTGTAACAAAGACTGTGTCTGCAGAGGCTTTTTCCTATTAATAGGTTTAAATGGTTTTCATTTTCTTCACTGTTTGGGCATTTCTAAGGATGTTTGGGTGGGGCATCTGCTCGATCTGAGCCCTGTATCTGGTCGGAACCCTGCACTGATTGTCCGGGTTCCAGTCTCGCTGGCAGCTCTCCTCATGTGTCTCTTCTGTTCAGTGTTCCCTGCAGTGTGTTCAGGATTAAAATTTGTGCTCAGCTGTGTAGGATAATAATACATGGACAAAACTGAAAAGGTGAGAGCTGGAATCTTGTGAATGTGGTTCTTTCTTCCTTTATACCCTTTTTTTAAGTGTGTATGTTTGAAAGGTTTTCTCCCCTTTTTGCTGAACTTCACGTTTAATGAAATCTTTTGTTGTCTTGGCACTCTAACAACATAATCAGGTTAGTTAATTTTAGTCTGCAATATGACTTTTAACCTTATGATTTCTGGTGGTGTCTTCAAATGTAGTCATAATCAAGTTTTGACAGGAGACCTCAGTACCAGACCTTTTTTTTCTTTTTTTTTTTTTCTTCCATATCTCTTGAAATTCAGAGAATCATTGCTGCAGCATTGAACTCTTCACTGAAATGTGTTCCTCCTGCAGTGGGGATGCTGAGCCTGTCCTTTATTTTGGTGGCATGTGCTCAAGGCTCTGACAGAGGCAGTGTTTCGGTAGCGAAGGGGCTGTGTAACCATTTTGCGATCTGCTGAGGTCCAGTGTGTATTTCTGTTTGGGAGGGGAGAAACAAACTGATGATAAATGTATGTAATAGGATAACTTATGTATAATGAATTAAGGGCATTATATATTTATAGTTTGCTTTTTTGGTGGCTCTGAGGTAGCTTGACTTCTGTTCCAAAGTTGGTTTTAACAGCAGTGACAATTATTAAACTGCTTTGATTTTATAACATGAAGCTCTCAAGTTGCATAGTTTTGCTGATAATTTCTTCCTGTCTGTTACTTTACTGTACTTTTATAATGCCATTGCACTGAAGTTCTGCATTATCTGATGCAGGGACAATGAGATGTGTGCAGTTGGTGGAGTAGAGCTTTGCATTGGGGGGTGGCGAGTAGGATGAATATAATTAGCTGTTACACAAGATACAAAAGCCTTTTTATTTATTAACTACTGTTGTTAAGAGTGTGATGGGATCTGTGTGAGCAGGAAGTTTCTTTATAATTCTGCACATGTGCATTGGCAGCAGCAGATGAGAGCAAATCTGGCAGTGTGTGGTGGTGGGTGTGAGGCACTGAGCAAACATCTACTTTTTCTGGTATCGCTGATGGTTTTATTTTCTTGCTACAATGTAGTTGGAGGATAAGTTGCTGTAATGCTGTTAAAAAGCCTTTGGATTTTATCTAGTAAGTGAATATAAAACATTATTTTTACATATCAAAACCAGCTAACATTTTGGTGATCGCTCAGCTTGTTCTTTAAAAGTGTAGGATCTTTTTGGAATGTTGCTTAAATCAGTCACTGTCTTTGAGGATTTTCTAATAGGATCTGCCTCTCATGAAGGTCTGTGAGCAATGGGCTTTTTCAGAGACAGTGTGATCAGGTTCTGTCAACTGAAATTGTAGACTAAACTTTAATGACTGGAAAATAAATACTATTCAGTCTTATTGTTTCTTGGCTTGTAAATTAAGAAACCCCAAAATTCTATTAATTTTAGTTATGTCTCTTCCAGAGGGACTTTTGTGAGGTGTTTTGTTTCTTTCTTGCATGGAAAGGACATAAAGGCTTAATTTAAATTGTTCTGATTTGTAAATTAGAAGGCTTGCTGCCACATTCCCAGGAAACAAAAATTGCATTAGAATTGCATTCCACTAAATCTTGTGTTGTATTTTTTGTGCTTCTACTTTCTTTGTCAGTATAACCAGTATTTTCTCAGTTGAGTGGTTTTTGAGGCGATCTCAGAAGTGCAGGTGGCAAACGCTGGAGAATTTCTGCTTAATGGAGTTGAGGTTTAATGTGTGTGTGTGTGAGTGCACATGTGAAGGCATACACAGACAAACAGTTCATTAGTGAAAGAGCTGGTGTTCATGCTTCTGCTGACTCCTTTTGTGATTGTGTGCAAAACTGCAGTTAGCTGCTTTCCTTCTGATTCCTACTTAACCAGAAAGCAAACAGGGCAGGGAAGAGTCAGGAGCCATAATGAGAAACGAAGGGAGCAGGAAAGCCACATTTCCTTGAGAAGATATTTATTCCAACATGAATTCCTTCAACACTGCAAGTTAAACTTTGTAGTTATACTTAATTTCAAAAAGTGTGCCTTAATGGGAATGGGCATTGTGTTCTTAAGAAGACCAGCTTATTAAATCTAAAATAATAACTGTACCCAGTTGTCTGATATGCCAGTCTAGACTTGTGACTAAAATACCTCTTGATAGCTGTTTTCACTGACAGTCAAAAAGAGGAAATCTTACTTTAAGAATCTATTTTAAGTAAATCTTGCTGGTTTTAAAACTTTCATCTTAAATAATTATTGTTTTGACCACTCAAATATATTAATACTTAATGTGATTATTCTTTTAAATGTGTACTTAAATGTGATTATTCTTTTTACATGGACAATGTTCTGTGTCTGTTCAAGCACTGGCACATCTCTGCATGCCTTTAACTGTGCGCTTGAGACAGATTTGTCCTTTTCTGTGTCCTGGGTTTGTGGTAGAGTTCTGTTTGTGGAGTTTTATTTCAGTTTGTCTTTTGTATAAATTTACTCAGAGCCATGTCCCCTCCCCAGCCTGACCGTCTTTTCAGTTTTGACTGGATTAATTCAAACAAGTGAAATATTCTGTTTTTACTTGTTAGCTGAATGAAAGCTGAAAATCAGATGAGCAAAAGCTCTTTTGCCCAAAAACAGTTCATCCATTTGGAATACTCACAGTAATTTGAGTATACAAATGGCATAAAAATCAGTCAGTGTCAATTGTTACAGTTCTGACGTAATATTATGAAAAAATCAGTTTCTTTTTAACTCAACAAAACTTTAAGATCAAGAGTGCTGCCTGCCATTTTTTGGAAACATAAATAGCATGTAGTACAGCAGTTGCTGAATGGTTCTGTGTGTTCTGCAGCGAGCTGGGACACAAAAGTTTCCCAGGGAAGCCTCCTTGCTCCTGCTCACTCCTGGCAGCTACTCCTGGGTGATGTCATGAGGAGATGATTACATGAGGAGAGTTCCTGTGATTCCAGCTTGGAATCTGTCTCTTTAAGTTTTGGCCATCATTTAGAAATTCTTAAAATTTGTTTAAACTTTGATAATTTCAAACTTAGCCGAAACATTGGTTCTTTATTTGGATTTAACAGTATGTTTGCTGTAGGCATCCAGGAAGCCATCACAGGTTTTGTCTAGCTGTAAGTCATACAAGTAATGTAATAAATTATTTTTCTTTATCAAATATAGAGTGTGAATTAAAAACTTTGAGGTACTCTGATGTTTTTTGTGGAATTTTATTTGTAAATAATTATTGCAGACAAGGAACATTGGTTCCTCTTTGTACTGGAGAATGTGTATGTGATTTTTTAGGACCTGGTTTGCAGGCATATGATGGTTCACAGGGTCACAGCACTGTGGGCTGAAAAACCCAAAAAATTTGAGGTGTGTTTCCTGAGAAGCAGGGACAGGCCATTTTGTTGCTTTTTTTCCTATCTAAAAGTCTTATAGTTAGTTTTTACTTTTATGTGTTAAAAAAAAAAATCGCTGGCGATGTTTGCTAATGCCACAAAATAATATATGAAAAATAGAGCAAAACAGCAGTCAGTGTTAGCTTTGGGTTTGGCTTCAGAGATGATACGAATTTCTTGCTACATAAAACAAGCAAATAAAAGAATTGCTTAAATAGTTGAGACTTGTGGTAGAAATTCTACAGGCAGAATTAATATTTTCATTCCTATGGCACGGTTTCAGTTTGCAGCCTTTCTTTGTTTATTTTTACTTGTTGCTTCATTCCTTTGTTTTGAGGAAAGGTGGTGGAACCCTGAGGACTTTCATTTAAAATGATGCCTGTATATTATTTGTACTTCAGTCATTAATGTAAAAGCTGAACTAAATGTAAGTCTAAATTTTCATGTGTAGTCCTTAAATATTAACAGGTAGCCATGTATTCTGTGGGGTTTTTGGTGGCATTTCATGTGTGGATGTAAATACTTCTTGAGTTGCCAAGATAAGTGAATGCTATTATGATGGCAAAATGAAGCTCATGGTGCTGTTTTCCCAGCAGACTGTGAAGAGCTTGCCTTAATAAAAAAAACCAAACCAAACTTTTTTAAATAATGCATGAGAGCACTGAAATCCACAATACAGAACAAAACTCTGTTTTACCCTCATTTAAGATGCTTGGGCTCAACGTATTGCAAAGGACATAGTAAGTTTTTTTCAGTGTCTTATAAAATTGTAGTATAATATGTGGTTATAATAAGGTGTACTTTTAGTTTCCTGCGTTTACGTTTTGTAGAGCATGATTGTAGCTTAAGGATGTTTTTAAATGTTTGTCGTAACAAGGAGGGGAAGTAGATTGAAAAAAATGCAACCAGAATGTTTATAATTAAACTCAAGCTAGGTAGTTTTCTCTTGTGGGGGTTTTTTTTAGTTGCTGTAGTTTTTTCTTTTTCTTGATAGAACTTGTGAAGCATTTAGGTTGTGAAATTGTGAGGGGGAAGCATGGGCTCAAAAAGGATCAGGATAATATGGGCAGAAGTAGAAATAGTTGACTGAATGGGTTAGTTCCCCTTTCCTGGGTTTTTGATCGGGGCAAAAAAAGTATTAAAAACTCCACAGCACTGGTTTTTGTAAAAGACTCTGGAAATAATCCTGAAGGTGCCATGTCCTGTCCCAGTTTTCATATGTGTCTGCAGTGAAGTGCTGCACTTCCCGAGTCAAAGGAGGGCAGGTGGGAAGGCTTTTGATCCATATAAAAAGTGGAGATAAAATGTTTAATTATTAACAGTTTTTTACGATGTTAGAAATAGCAGGAAATAAAACTTGCTGGAAGTTGAATAACTTATGGAGTTTCTAGCTCTTTCTAGATTTGGTAAATGTCAGATTAATTGTATCACAGCCTGTGAAGATACCAAAGCCTGAACTAAAAGTGAAAAGACTGAAATGCTCTGAAAACAAATAGTTGCCTGTAATGATATATTGAAATGTGTGTGAAAGTGCATGTGTATCTGAGAGGGTGAAAATGAGGCTTTCCCTTTTTCTCGGTGATAATAAGCCATATAAAACTTTCTTTAAAGTATAAACCTGGGTTGTAAATCCGGTTTTGCTCTAACAATGAGACAACCAGGCTATTTCAACTTCATTGTTATGTTGCCAAGCCAGTTAAAATAGAAGTCTGTATTTTTTTTCATTTTTTTATGCCTACTGAATGAAATTAATATTCAGGCAGCCTGTTCATCTGCTGCACCTGGCAAAAGTGGCTGAGCTTTCATGTCAGTGAACTGAGCACAAAGTTGCCTCTGCTGAGAAAGCTGGGCCGCAAGATTGTTCATTTGGTTCTGAATTATAAAGAAGTGGTTACTTCTAATTTGGTCTTTTTATTAGGTGATGTTTGTTTTGAAGGTTTGTTTTTTGGTTTTAGCAAGTCACCCTGAAGCATTGTGGCAGATCCATCAAAGGTTTTCTTGCAGCTGCCCTTAACCCCACAGCTGGCCAGTGAGCAGTTTTCTGATTCATTGTGGACAGGCTGATTTTGGTAGAACTTGGGAAAATATTTTAAAATTTGCTTGATAGTTTAAGGATTGATTGAAATCTGCTTACATGCAAAGATTATGTTGACTTTCACTTAATATACTGAAACAATAAGAAAAATGGCTGGACAAGGCCTTCATGAATTATAGCAGGGTCATGAATTGCAACTGCTTCACTGTTGGAATCTGGCAGAATCTTTTAGTAACCAAGAATTTGCAATAACAGATTTGAATATGAGGGGGTGAAAAAAAAGTAAAACCCATTGACTAGAATATAATCCTTTCTTTTCTGTTGTCAGCTCACCTGGAGTCCTGATCTCAGACCAGGATTCACTTGTGTGAGACATAACAGATTTACAACCTGTGTGTAATGCAAGGCAATAGACAGAGACATTTTAAACACTTTTAAGCCTGAAATATTTTTTTCTCTAGGCCTCAATGCAAGAAAATGCTGAGGAGATGGAAGCAGTCTTATATAGAGCTTATGACCAACTCCCTTAGCCCATGGATGCAGTTTGGGGAGGATTAGGAGCAGGAAAACTGCTTTATTCAGCTACTGAAAGTACTCTGGGTTCCTGTTTTGATAGGCTAATGAATGGTCTGGCATTTTGGTACTGAATCCAGGGGGGTTGGTTGTCAGGAATTTGCAGGCGAAGATGATGTTTATTTGTCGTGATGTGGAACAGAAGCAAGAGCTGGTGTGGGAGAACAAAGGGAGGGAAGGTGCTTGTCTCCAGTCTGTCATACCAATCTCCAGTTATGAAACAGAAGGTTTCAGTGAATATACTTTGGAGCTGGGGAAAGCCTCTTTATTGTCTAGTTTTGGTGATGAGTGTTGTGGTTGTGTGTGTATGTGTATGTCACAAGCTCGTTTTGCCCAGTCACAGTTGCTTGAGTTTATTTAGAGCAGGTAATGGGTGAGATCAAGGAACTGAGGTGACCCTTTGACTGATTCTGGGCCTTACATTGGCTCCACTGTGCCATGAAACTACAATTTAAATTTTTAATACCACAGAAAATCATAAAGGCAATGTACTGTGGTTTGTAGCTATTTTGAGAGCTGAGAATATGAAAAATGTCCAGATAATCTGGATTCTAAATAAAAGGTGGCAAAAATGTGGGTAGTTCTATGGAATCTGACTTGGAGGAAGTTGCTTCCTGTATCCAGATCTGATGATCACTTGGACTTTGAACTGGCAGTTAGGACACGTAGTCAGCTTCCTAGAAAAGATGATCAGTACCACTGAGAACTGGTTGACTCTAAATGTTCCTTAGTTAGGATTTGGGTTTTGGTCTTGCTGTTTAAAGATGTTGTATTAAACCAGAGCCTGAGATCCTTCTAAAAATTTCATAGCCATTAAATATTTTAGTATGGTAGGTACTTTAAAACACTCTGTGTAACCTACTTAGCCCTTCTTGATTCTTTGGAAGAGGTTTGAATGAGTCCGCAAATTATTTCCTAATTGTTAAGACTTAGATGTCTCATGCTAACTTCCAGTTGAGGTTTGGTTAACTCCTAAGTGAAAAGAGGGATTTACTGTTTCAGTGGCTCTGCCATAATCTGTGCTAATGTGGTCTTTGTGCTTTCTTGTTCAGAACAAGGAACTGATGATTTGACAAGAATTCTTCTAACATGATGTTTGGATTCCTGACTGACTTTAAACTGTTGAAAACTTTATGCCTAATACTATTTTCCTTATTTTCAGATTAACTGCTGAAGTACTGATCGAGTTCTGCTATTCTTCAATGAGGAACTACAGGCTGATCTTTTGCCATAATCTTAAACAACCATAAATGACAGAAGAATGCTTGGTCAGTGAGGGCAGCTGGCGCAGAAAGCGTTTTTCAAACTCGGCTGTTTAAGTACTCTGAGGTGGGTTTCTTAACTTGTTTTGCTGGGGAAAAAAAAGGTGAGTATGGATTTGAGAATGTCTAATCTATTAAAATTTGCCTATTAGTAAAGAGAGAATTTTAATCTGGTTGCAGTGCTTTGTCTAACAGCATATACTTCATGTTCTGTGTGCCAGCCTCTGTGAAAGTGACTGCTTGCATTTAAGCAAGTATGTTTTCTTTTCTTTTTATTATTTATTTTGAAAGGACAGTTTTCTTTGCTAGAAGAAATATTTTGGTTTTGACAGGATAACAGCTTGACTGAGTGACTTACACTGCCCTTTGTTATCTGTCTAGATCCTTTATCAAGCAAAGACTTGCAAGTGAAGCTCGAGCTTCTGCATGATAGAATGGTATCACTGAGCATCTAGAAACTAGCTTTGGGGCTTTTCTGTTCAGTAAAAATTTTAATTTGATGCAGGTGTTGAAAGCTTTATTATGTAGACCAGAAAATGCCAAATATATTTTAAAATTATTACAGTGCAATTGTGTATCACAAAATGCTTAATCATTTCATATAATTGAAACCTGGGATTTTTGTTTGGTGTGATCCACTGGTTTCATTTCCTGTTGAGAGGCTTTTATTTTGAGTTCTGAAAGCCTGACTACTAAATGCTGTTAGAAAAAGTACTGAGGAATCTACCAAAATACATCAGAACTTAATTAGAAATCTGATAACTAGAATTTTCTGCATTTTCCTTGCTGCTGTATATGTTCTTCTCAGTCCTCTGTTGAGGGTTGGACAGAAGACCTCAGTGACAGTCGTTTATTGAGTTAGCTGTGTTTGGAGTCACTGCAGAACTGTCCATTAAATCAGTGAATGGATGGAGACAGACCAGAGTATTTGCGTTTGGTAATTAAAACACTTGGTGTTACAGATCAATGCTTTCAAAAACATACATTGAAGTGAGTTTTTTGGTTTTAATTTCTCCCATTGACAGAAAAGACAGCTTTGATTTTTGGCTGCAAAAAGATATGAGGAAGAGCTCCTCCCCTTCCTTGAGTAACTGCAACTCTGTTCTTGCTAACAAAATATTTGGAATTCCACTTGATGAGCTGCAGCAAGAAGGGCAACCAGACAATGAGGTTCCATTCATAGTCCGCCATGTTGTGGACTATATTGAGGAACATGGTATGTATTACTTTGCTGTATTTAAAATATTATATTTCACTGTTACTCTTACAGAACAGATTGTGCGGTTTGAAGAGTACTTGTTTTCTGAAGTTACGTATTCAGTTGGATGTGATTTGCTTGGTTTGGGTACTTCCTTTCTTTACTCCTTCTGGTATATGTATCACTGTTTTCTAGCCAACATTAATGCAGTCACCTCTGCAGGGCACCTCATAGGAAATGCTGTGGTTTAGATACTGCTAACATTTCCCTTGTTATTTTATTGTTACCTGGGCACAAGCATGTGTGTGTTGGGAAGAGAACTGCTGGAAGCTGTGCAAAACTGTTGTCCAGAAAATGTTTCAGTCAGTATGGGAATTGTGCATATCTGATCATCAGTATTTTTTTCAATATATTTGTCCGTACCAGAGCTAAAAGTTTATTTCTGCAATTTTTTTTTTCTAACTCAGGGGGTCTGGAACAAGAAGGACTTTTCCAAGTCAATGGGAATGCTGAGACAGTGGAGTGGCTCCGGCAACGATATGATAATGGAGAAGATGTGGACCTGGTTAAAGAAGCAGATGTACCCTCAGCTATTAGCCTTCTTAGATTTTTTCTTCAAGAACTTCCAGAGCCAGTTATTCCAGGCAGTTTGCACATACATTTGATGCAACTTTCTCAAGGTAATAACTATTTTTGACTCAGTGTTTTTATTTTATGATTTTAAGAGTAAAACCCAGAATTGAATTGTGATTTGTAGTGGCACTAAGGTGTCTTTGGTATTCCATGTAATAATAATGATAATACTGCTGTGTCTTTTTGGTTGCAGTGTTTTCTGGTAGGACTGGAAATGGGATTGAGGTGTACTCACTTGGTGTGACAGCAGAATTCCCTTCTATGACTGTAGAATCTAGTGTGAAAACCGTTTTTTTCCTCCCATCTTTGAACAGATCACTGTGGATGGGTTTACATATAGATTGTTTTTAGCATACAAGTCCCCATTTAGTTCCCTTTTGCTAAATATGCTTCATTTAAACTTGCAGCTTATTGTCCTTACTGTCTTTATTTTAAAGTGTAAAAGTTATTTCAGAAAGATTTAAAATTATCTCTAACAAGGAAATCAAACCACATAAACCCTTAAACAGTATTTTCAGATGCTAGAATGAGACACTTGATTTCCTCTAATTGGGTTTTGCCAGTCTGATAGACATACCTCGGTTAGTTTCCAGAATTACATCATCAGCTGCATTTGAGGCAGAGGAATTGCCTAAGGAAATGCAGAAAGTGGTAGTAATTGTTGACCCTTATGTTAGTTCTGGTCTTTTCCCTCTTCAGCAGTCCTTCCATATTATTAGGTCAGGCTTAGTCCTCAGGATAGCTTAATTGTCCAGCGAGGTGTGGCCTGGGTGCCTCGTTAGGAGCTCATTGCAGGCAGGTGGTTCCTCACAGACAGGTGATTTGGGTAATTGATGTGTGAACGTGGTGATCCCGGTGCACTGGGCCTGTGTCCCACGGGTGTATATCCGTGCTTTAGTGCCAGAGGACTTCAGTTAGAGTTAAGAAGAAGAAGAAGAAGAGGTAAGACCCTTTGGGTCTCTGCTTGCGTAGAACTTAAATTTCAGGATGAATTGGTGAGACAAAACATGGAGATGTGTATGTTCAGAGTGGTGTAATTATCACCTCGCTGTGCTCCCTTTTCTTTTTAAAGGTCTACACTGTTAAAGTACTTTTTAAAGTCTTTTTTTCTGTTCTGTTTCCAAAATGCATTTCTAGAGTAAGAGCTGTCAATGAAATGTTAATTTTATTGTGTTGTGTGTTAAGACAGCTATTTTCTGTGCTTGGTGCCTGTATTCAGCTACTGTAGATGTTGACTATGTCTGAGCAAATGAAATCCTGCAGTTCCTGCTTGGTGTTCCTATACATGGTCAACAGGGAATTTGCTCACTCTTTGCTTTGATATCAAGGACTAGGATGTCTCTGCTCTCTCATCTGTAGAGGCAGAGATGGTTCATCATCTTCAAACGTGCTTTTCCCTTTCTAACTGATCTTAGAAGAGTTTTCAAGTGTCTGAGGAAGAAAGGGAGGCCTCTTTGTATCAATTTTTCTCCCATTTTGCTTTCCTGACATTTATTTTCCTAGATGTAGAATTTCTCAGTTAGGTACAAACAGCTGTAAACTCTTTGAACCTTGCTGCCTGTAATGCTGATGAGGTAACAAATGAGATTTATGGGGACATATTTTGATGAAGAGTGAAGTTAAATGGAGTGAGAATGAGGAGGTTTTATGGTGATGCTTTTTTAGATCTGAAATTGAATCAGCAAGCTTCAAGCTAAGCACGAGTGAAGATGATTACGTTTAGATAGCTTGGATTTATCAGTTAAGTATTATAAAAGCAGGTAGAGCGGTGAGAATGGGATGCTTGTGAAGGAAGAGGTGTCAAAGTAGCTTGTCTGCCAGAAGAATTTAACTAGGTGGAAACTAACTCACTGTCTGGAGCTGTTGTTGTCTCTAGAGCTCTTCTGTGAAGCAATTGTTATGTAACAGTGGTAAAACAAAAACATAGAGTTTGCCCTCTGAAATCAGGAATTTGAGTGGGCATTAATTGGGGAAAACGTGCAGAAGAGAATGTGGTGGATAATACTCAACAAATGCAAGTCAATTTTCACATTTTAGGTTGTGGTTTGACCAAATCAGTTGTACTTTGAGAAGTAAGTAATTGTCAGAGGCAAAAAGCTGATCAGTATCCAATATGAAAAGATATCTTCTTTGTGACTAAAATATTTTTATTACTTTTTCAGATTATAATAATGAAGATGAATTTGGAAGAAAGTTGAGGTTCCTCTTGCAGCAGCTTCCACCTGTTAATTACAGTTTGTTAAAGTTTCTGTGTAAATTTTTAGCTAACGTAGCATCGCATCATGAAGAAATTTGGTCAGCAAGTTCTTTAGCTGCAGTCTTTGGCCCGGATGTTTTCCAGTAAGTTAATTATAAAGTTCATTCACTGTTTCTGTGGGAATTTGAGTGTCTCTCTGTAGTTTAAAGTCATTCCTGGTCCGTGCGCAACAGTAACAAAGTGCACAATATGCTTCAGGCAGAATCTTTTTCTGTACACACCCACTCTCTCACCCCAGCTTGGTTTTACAATTTTTGCTAAGATTTAAACAGTAGCTCGTCTATGAGCTGTGAAATCAGAAACCACTGGTTTGATTGTTGCATTGCTGTATTTATTCTGAAGTTCAAATATTTTAGTGATAGTATGTAAGGCTATGTGTAGCAGGAAAACAGTTCTGGGAGAAGGCTGTTAAAGCATCAGCTTATACTGTTGTTTCCTCTCCACAGGAAAATATTTGACTTTTAAATATTCCTCATGAAAAGTTAATTGATTAAATTAGTTGTTAATTCATAATTTTAAAATATAAAATAGTATAAAGCTTTATATGGCAGGAGTGTGAAGGCATGTTAAAAGTTCTGTGTGTTCAGAATGGGTAGGGGATAATGGTGTGAAGTGTAGCACTTAGTCATAGACTAAGTCAGAGGTGTTCTTTGGGGAATGTTGCATTCAGATTTTTAAACTAAAACAGTGTTGAAATCTTCAGCATTTACACAGATGTGGAGGATCTGAAAGAACAAGAAATAGTTAGCAGAATAATGGCGGGACTTCTGGAGAACTACTATGAGTTTTTTGAAAATGAAGAGGAAGATTTTTCATCTACTAATGATTTAAGCTCAATAACTGAGCAGGTAAGAATGTTTTGAATGGCAATGTGTTGCCACTTAAATGTCTGTTATACACATTTATGTTTATGAAAGGTTTATTGAAATACAATTTCTTTAGTATCAGTTAGAGAAGTTTCTTGCAAACTGACAAAACCTGGCATTTTCTTAATGCTTGTGAAATTCTTGCTTTTGTAGTAAGTATAGATGTGCTATATTGAAAAATACACAGGAACTAAATGAACAGTGATACCCTGCCCAACACAGACACTGTTATGAACAGCTTTCTAATTACCAATTTAGGAATGAAGAACTGGTTTTTGATCAAATGAAGAACGACTCTGTTGTTGGTCTGGGTCAAGAGTATTTCTAGGTGTGTCTTACAGGAACATGCAGGGTCTCGCACTCCACTTGATGATGTTATCAGTGGTGCTTTCCTATGCCAAAATTTTTGAATGGTGTTTCTGATTGTAAGACTTGAAAATAATGTATTTTCTGTAAAGAGGAAAAACAATAAATAATAAGCAATTGCTAAGGTAGGTAATGAGAAGTACTGAGTTAAAGCCTATCTCACAAACCCCCTCCTCCAGCAAGACAGGTAAGGCAAGTCCTGGGGCAGTTGATTGCTTCCTCTTCCCTGCAGTAGAGGTTGTGGTGGTGTGCCAGGCGTGGGCAGCAGGTTCTGGAGTGAGCAGCGTCTGCTCTGCAAGCTCCTCGAGCAAATGCTGTGGCTCTGCAGAGCTCCGTGCAGGAATATGGCACTTAGAGCTGCCACAGCCCTGCTGCACACAGGGAGTTGCTGGACAAAGCTGGGCTGTGACTCCTGCAGCTGTAGGCTGGGGGCTGTCACTGTGTTGGGATAACTGCTCTGTAAACCAGAGCTGCCCTGGGCTCTTATGCTTTGAAATTACTGCCTTGACTGTGCCTCATTATATGTTTCAGCAGAAGGGTTTCCTAAGCACCAAGTCTGTTTGGTGTGTGGTTTTGTTTGTTTTTTCCCTTAGTTGGAGGGCTGGTGGGGCGTCCCTTTAATTTCGTGGTGTCTCCACCAGATGTCAACAGTGCACTTCTGTCGGGGTCCGTGCTGTGGGGACAGAAGGGCCGCTGTCCCCGCCGGGCACAGCCCTGCTAGCAGCTGCCCCAGTGTGTGGGTGGGCTCGTCTTTGCTTCACTGGCACATCCTCTTGCAACTACAGAGGAAAATCAGGGATAAATACATTTCTTGCCTGGAATGTAGTGCTACATAACACGTTACACCCCTTTTAAAAACTAACAAATATCTCCTCTCTGTCTTCTGTGTAATCTCAAACTTCTGAAGTTTCAGTTTTTCTTAATTTAGTGTTTTTGTTTTATATTGATGACAGATACTATAAAGCAAATTCTTGAGGCTGCTGCTTTAATTTCTGGAGTTGCAAGACTGGGAGATCAGTAATCAATCACAGAGGCACCTTGGGAGTCAAACAGAATCACTTTATTCTCTTTACCTTTTCATGTTTTAGAAATAGTTGCTTTTTAAAAAATTAACTTTTGCTGTCTTGAGTTGGCAGTTGCTTATATTGTTTTACTTTTTAAATTGGCCATATTTTGCTGCTTCAGTAAAAACATCTGTGTTTGGAAACAAAGAAACAAAAATAGACAAGAGCACAGAAACTTCGTAAGTGTTCATTCCAAACTTTGAAGTTTGGGTTCTGTATTGCCTTCCCTAGAAGGGTTTGAAAATTCTTCTGATACATGAATAAGGCTACCTGTGGAATAGAGAATTATCTGGTTTAGACGTAGAAATAGAAAGGTTCTATAGTTCATTATTTCAGTGTGGTTGGGATTTTATAGTTTCTTCATTCTGCTTGTGTTCATTTATGGCATCAGAGATGCTTCTTGCTTTTCAGTTTTTGTCCAGTGTTCAAAAACAGCTTTTTAATGGTGTAGAATTTACAGTTTTACATAAAAGCAAGTCTAGTGTGCCTGTTTTTTCCTAAAATTGAAAAGTCTTCTCCTCCTACACGTTACTTCCATACCTTCCATGCACTTTTAATTTCCTGGACCTTTTGAAAGGAACTTTTCAATCCATTAACTTCGATTAAATCTTTTTTAGATCAATGATCTCTTGGAAGAAGAGGAAGATGTAAAGCTTGAGCAGTCGGAAGAACTTCCAGAAGACAGCACAGAGAAACCTCTTGAAAGTCCAGCTGTGGTGCATCTAGATATGACAGGGAGTCTCTCAGATTCCAGGAATGTTACAGCATCAACAAGGTAACTTTGGTTCTGCCTTGGAGTTTGGATTTAAAGTTTGGATTGTAATTTATCCTGTCAGAGAGAGAAGCTGTCAGACTTTTGAAATAAGTGTTGGTGTCTACAAACTGAAGCTTTAGAAGTAGGTGCAGTTCTTACAGTAGTAAAATACAGTTAAAATAACTGTTTCCAAATTCAGCAGGGGAATTCCTGTAGAACTCAGATCAGATTAAATATGGTAATTGCTGCAGGGAAAGGTAAAAAGGGCATATATTAGTGAAACTGTAAAGCAGTATTTAAACAGTAATTTTTATAGCAGAAATTAGAAGAATCTGCACGCTGGTAGATCTAAACCTGTTCTGTACCATCCTTCCAATGGGAAATACTGAGACTGTTTCTTGTCACGTGGTGCTGGAGAACTGTGGGCACGTTTGGAAGTTGCAAAATGTGATACAGGCAGGAATGTTGGAGGGTGACCCAGCTTTTAAGAGCAATTCTCATAAAAGAGTGTGTAAACATAAAATCATACTTGAATTTGAGAGTTTATTGGTGCTTGCTTGATTTATATTTTACTTGCTTGTAGTACGCAAGGTTTTATTTTTAAGTCTGCTTTACTTGTGCTTAGCATTTACATTCTACAGATGGTGAATTTTACCTCTTCCCCTCTACAGCATGTGTTTGGTATGGGCATTGCATGTAAGAACTTGTAGGGAGGAGTGAGGAGGAATCTATAATAAAAATGTGACTAAAAGCAGAAGAAATGTAGGGAAAATCACAACTAAGTTATTGCCTAAGAATGGGTAGTTTCAAGAGTATGGATTTTGGATTGGAATCTGTTCAGCTGCTGGCTGCATACTTCATTCTACTTCATGGCAAGAAGCTGTAAAATATCAAATAATGACAGAATCATGATTCTGTTTTGTAATTTAAATTATATTTTAATAGTTAATTCTCTTTATTGGTAATAAAGCTTCCTATTTTTAGTTTGAATTAATTCTAGAAAGAAGTTGCAGTTTAACTATTCACAAATATTAGGTTGCTTCTGGAATGTGTAAACACAGCAGTAGAGACAAACTCAACATGTTTGAGAGTTTAAATTGGATAGCCAGAAGAGAAAAACATTTTTACTTGATGTTTAAGGTTAATTAAAAATGAATAGGCATTAATTATGGTTGGCATTTTACATAATTTGTGGGGAAGGATAAGGAGGAATCCTTTAGAAGAAGGAGAATTTTGACTGTAAAACCAGAACAACTGCAGGAAACATTAAAAAAAAGTGAATGAGAAAGTGCTCTTTATTAAACTTTTAACCACTATAAATACTGTAAATATTTTCCCAAACCTAATGGCTTTTATATACATGTTTAGTGGCCTTTTTTTGGTCTTGGTTTCTTGATGTAAAAAAGAACAGTAATAAGGAAAGCAAATGTTAATGCAGGTTTATTTGGATTATTTTTCTTTGTCCTGACGTAGAGCCTGTGGCAGCTTACACAGGGAGGAGGAGGAGAAGCAGATCTTAAACGTGGTTCTCGCAGTTCTTTAACCTGGAGCTTTGTTGCCTTTTTGCTGTTGTCAGATTTTGGGAACCAAATATCTCTATTTTGGTCTCTCTATGGACAGAAGTAAAAGAGATTGTTTATCTTGATTTGTACAGTGTGCCATCTGACCTTCCTTCTTGTTATTTGGAGTATAACTTGCTTTGAATTTTGCTCACTAACTTTTGTCTCTATTCATTCTGTTTGTTCTTACTGAAACCCATGACCTTCCTGCACTGCATGGTGTTAATTTGACTTTGAGTTAGAGATCTTGTGAGAATGTGGATAATCATTAATGCACTTTGGTTTAGTGACTGCTTGAAAATGTATTTCTAATAAACCTGTGGAGTGATCTTTGAGCCTGTTAGCCAGCAGGGAGCCTTTGTTGCCCACAGGTTGGTGTTGAGCACGTGAAGGAAACTGTTCTCCTTTACCAGAAGCCTTTTCCCCACGGCTCTTTCCCTTCTGCTGTCCTGACTTTTGGAGTAAAGAATTAGTGACTCAGCATTGCAGCTGAATTTTAAGGCATGCTGTTGAAATAAGTACTTTAGAATCCTTCTCCATCATTATTCCAAGTTTTTCATCCCTGAGCCTTGCCAAACAGTATTTGCTTTAATTGGGCAGTTCATCTTAAATGCTGTCAGTCAGAAGTCTAATACAAAAACTCTTTGGTTTTGGATTTTTCAAAATTGTATATGTAGAAAAATGAGATACAACAGGCAGTAAGTTGTATAAACAGTTTACTTTGTTTCTACTAAATGCAGTGACAAGGGCAACATCCTCACTGCTTTAACCCTTCTGTGATTCAATTAGCTTGCTCAGAGAGAAGTGATAATATTAACACCTACCAAGGGACACAAAATGCGTGATATAGCTGACCGAATAGAAGAGTTGCCTAAACTGCAAGAAAATACATTATTATTTTAATGTCGTGTTGTTTTTAGCATCCAAATACTTGTTCCTCCTTCCATCCTGGAAAATCTGTAAACAACACGTTAGGAGAGCTTTCAAGTGTTGATTGGGCAGCTTATTGTCAGGAGTGACCTCATGTTGCAGTCGATTTCTATTTAGACTGCAGGGTTTAGTGCAGCACTCCAGAGGTGCCGGCTCGCAGGCAGCCCCGGAGCCCAGCCAGCAGCATGCACAGCCAGCAGCCCACAGCTCGCTTTGCTGGCTTCCAAATGAAGCATTTTTACATGAAGTGCTCTTTTGGGATAGCAAAAATAATCAGAATGGCCTGCAAAGTTCTGCTGCACAGGTAAATATATGAAAGGAAAACGTTGTTTTGATGTGATTGCAAGTAAGGCTTTAACTTTAAAATTATGTGAGATTAAATGTGGTTTGGAGATAGGAAATGAAATAATGTCACAGCTGATTATTTTAATGAGAAATAAGAATCTGTGTGCAGTCAGGAAATTACTGAGGAAAACTTGGACATGTTTTATCTCCAGTTAATGTATTTTTCTTCTCCAGGTACCTTTTTACTGGGACTTTTTCTGGATAGGGAGCCAGTGCTGAAGGGATTCTCAGGAGGGAATTAGCATTATGAAACAAAGATGTTTACCTTTCTGTGTCTTGCTGTGTCATGCTGCGTTAGGGCTCTGGCTGGCAGTGTAAATTACAGCTTTTAAAAAGTATCCTTGAACTGTGGTAGGTGGGCTCAGAAGTTGTAATGGCTTTTCACCTAAGATTGTCGCATTTGTTTCAGAAAGTGCTTAATTGCTGGAGTGATTAGTTGAAGATGTAAGATATTCTTTATGTATTAAGAGGATTCTTTAGGCACTTTATTAATGCTGCTGATTTATGCACAGCTTTTGCTGAGTACCTCTAATGCTCCTAAAGGTGTTGAGTAAAAGCACTGGAGAGCCATCCTGTGCTGGGGACTGAAGGTAACACACTAGGATGGAAAATTTTGTTGTGAACCATGTCTGAAATCATATAGATTCTTTGGAGATGAGTTTGATTCTCACTATTCTTGACACATTTCCTCATTGTCTCAAGTGGTAGAATAAAAGGATTTCAAGTCATCACGGTTTCCTATAAATAGTGTCTGTACTTGTGCCCTTGACTGAGTTCTTCTTCCTCTCTTTTGCAATTAGGGTGTTGCAGTGTTCTGTGCTCTAATTGCCCCATTTTTTTCTCCCAGTTTGTCCTAGGAGTGACTATTTTAAGAGTAAATCAATTTCAATCTACACAGTTACGTATTTGTACCTTTAGAATACAGACATACCTTTTATAATGCAACTTCTGTAGAACTTACTGAGATGAGTACTTAAAACTACATTTTTCATATTTTGAAATATTACTGGGGGATTTTTCCAAGATCATGCTTCTTTTCTTTTACCTTGTTCATGAAGCTAAACTTGTAGCTTCATATTTTCATTTTTTATTTCAAATATTGTTAATATAAAGTATGTTTATCAGAAAATCTTCTTTGTACAGGTGATAGGGCTATGCTAAACTTCTGTGCATGGAAATACAAATGAAATGTAAATATCCTAAGCTCTAAACTACCTCCTGCCATCTTTTTGTTTGTAAGAAAAACACAAAATGCCAGTGTGTTCCCCCTCAGTTATTTGATCTGCAGGTTTGAAATCAGTGGCTACAGGATCTGCCTTCTGTGTCAGGTGTTTTAATTTCCCAAAGCTATGTCTGTTTTGAAATAGTAATTGAGTGCTGCCTGTTCTGTCAGTGCATTTGGAATAGATCAGCTTTGGCTTTTCACCAGGCAAACACACGCACAAATCATAAGATGAATGTGATTTGTCAGTCAGTTTCTATTTAAAAAAAAAAAGGGAAGAAAAGAAATTAAAAGCATCTATGAGCACCTGCTTGTTCACTTGCGCCATATGGAGTTTAAATGCTTTGCACTCTGCTCTTGGCCCAGTGCAAGGTGTCTAAGGCAAACTGGTATAGTTATTTTTAAATAAATACTTTAACCGCTTTCTTTATCAGATTATGTTTAATTGAAAATCCTTTATTGTTTGTGTTTCATCTACTTGGAGGAAGGAAAAATAGGAAGTCTGCTTGAGCTGTTTTTCTCTATGGTGGTGGAACTACTAATAAACCTCATAAGTTTTAACCAAGATATTCTTTGCTGTGTTGAAACTACGCTTGGGTAAACAGAGAGACTGTCTGCATTTTTTAGTGCAAGCAAGGCTCTTATCAGTCAAAACTGATAGGACACCTCACAGAGGTAATAACTTGCTCAGTTCTCCAGGGGAGTGGCAAGCTCCCTTCTATTTCAGGGTTTACCTTATGCATTCATGAAAATAATATTTTAAATCAACTTTGTCTGGTAACAGTGTTGCTGCATGGTAAAGAGTAGAATAAAATCTTTTTGAGCCTTTTGAGCTTAGTAATAGAAAAAACCCTTTTTACCTCCCTTACTGCCTCCAAGTTAAGTTGAAATTAGTATTTACTTTTTTCTGAGTGAGGGGTGTGTGTTTTGCAGGTCACTGCTGTTTATAGTAGATTTCTCATATTTTATTCTTTAATGTCACTTTGTCTAAAGTTTTAAGTATTCTGTTTATAACAAAATTTTAATCATATTAATGAAAAATTGTAGAAGGACCACACACACATGAATTAAGTGGCTTGTGTTAATTATGTTGATTTCCACCCTCCCACCCCTCCTTGAGGATTTTAACATTCTAGGCTGAAGTGGCTTTGCCTGGGGATTTCCAGATGCTTTACAAATGTCAGGCTCCTGTCCCAAAATCTGCCTTCCACTTGAAATGTTGTAGCTGAGCTCAGTGTTGTAGATCTGTTGAGCGTTGCAGAAAAAATTATGCAACAGTGGGAAGAACCTGTGGAGGAAAGCAGAGTAATATGGAATTTGCTTTAGGCAGCAAGGTTAAAATCTGCATTCTTAAGCAAGATGTCAGGAAATGTTTGACTACAAAATGGATTAGTATTTCCCATGGGAAAGACCATACATCTGAGAGCTTGAAGCTTCATAACACAACAAATACTAGCTCTTGAGAGACAGAAATCTGCATTGCTACTTCTATAACTTTTTGCCTTGTGATGGTGCTCCTTAAGATTTCATAATTTGAACAATAAAGGAACTGCAAATCAGGGTGTTCTTTACATGTGTATTCTACTTCTATTAGCTGCATCACATGCAATATTTAATTATTTTTTAAGTTGCTTTCTGTTGACTTCAAGACTTCTATTTAGTGTGATAAGTTTTTGCAATATATTACCTTTTTTTTTCTTTATTGCAGTGCTCATATCTCTCCCATAAGTATCTTGCCAGCCTCTGCAGAGTAAGTATAATGAAAATATAAAATGTTTGAATTGTGATCTTACTAGAGCATGCATAGGAGTTACGTATTTTTTAAAAAAATGCAGTAGGTTTGATCACAGTTATGGAGGAACATATTCTAGTGTGAAGGATTTCACAAGTGGCATTTAACACTAATGCAGGAAACACCAAATGCCTGTCAGTGTTATTGACTGCATGAGGACAGTGTGCTTGCATCTAGAGTCCAAAACTTTGGTTTTGCTCCATCAGAAGTTTTTTACTTAATCTTATGATAGCATTCACACTGTAATTTTAGCACCATTGATACTGAGTACAGTTCAGTGGAATTCTGTGTACAAATGTGGAAGAAAAATAAAAGCACAGAGTTAAAATGGGATTAAATAGTTTTAAGACTTTCACAGGAGGATTTTTAGAGGCCTCGTGTGTTGGAGGTGAACTGGTTGAGAGGCACTCAGCAGAGTAGTCTGTTTTTAAAGAATACGGTTCTTTTCTTGATGAAATTTTGGGTATAATCCTGTGTCCTTCGTCAGGTACTTGCTGATTGTCTCTGCTATTTGTTGGCTTTTGCCTTTTAAGATGACAGCCCTGTTCAGGAGAGGGTGCAGCTGCATGAGATGAAGTGGAACCTGCTCCAGGGTTGACTCTGACCTGTTACAGACACAGGATTTGACTGTCACATTAATATATAAGGCTTTTATAAGTTTTTGTGTATAGTTGCTAAATAGACGGTTAGTTACTGTAATTGTTGATTATGCTTAAAAAATGTTGATAAACTTCATAATCCTTTATGTGAATTGTATGGATTCAAAAATAATAAGTGTAGTGATTTCCATGGCCTCTTTGGACAAGTTAGTCTCTTTTGCCTTGAAGTACTGCCATCAAAGATTCCTGTCATGTAAAGTTTATCTCTGCTTTTCTGTGTAGTTGGTCAATGCAAAAGTAGTGTTCTTAATAGGACTTTTCTGTCTTTTTTTTTTTCTTCTTAGCATTTTAGAAAGAACAATCAGAGCAGCTGTGGAACAGCATCTTTTCGACCTGCAGAGCAGCTTGGATAACGATCTGAAACATATACAGCAACACAGTCTGGGCTGTAACAATGAAACAAAAAATCCCAGTGGGGATGAGGAAGGATCTAACAACCAGTAAGCTTTTGTTGTGTCTGTACTGAAATCTGTAGGATTGTACATCTTAACTCTTCCACTCTTCCAAAAAGACCTACCCAAATCCCCCACTTCAACCCAAAAGTTACAGCTTCAGCTATTGACTTCAGTTTTAAAACAAATCAACTTCTATCAGGTGCCAGTAATCAATAGCTCCTGACACAAATATTTGAAATTGATCTTGTAGCTTAGAGTGCTGTGAAGTGTATCTACTGCTGAATTCTGTGCAAGTAGCATAAAGAACTTAAATTTACTCAAGTGCTTTCGTTCTTATCTCACTGATGTGACTTATGACAAAATTTTAACGTATTAAAGCTATTGGAGATTGTCTCTCAGTTTCATAACCCTGTTTTTCCATGTCAGCCTAGTGACTTTACTGCTCTGGCTGCCAGTGGCAATGAAATAGCCAAAAATGGATACAGTGACCACTGTGAGTCTATTTGCATAGAGTTCCAACCTTATTTGATCAGATTTTATTTTCTTGTAAATCAAGCCATATTCTGAGTGTAGTGATTGCCATGGCAGCATTTGCAAGCTGGTACATTTTGGTGCTTTATTAAAAATAAATAGTCATGATTAATACCCAGACTTCAAAAATGTGTTGTTAAGATTTCAGTACCTAAATTTCTTTGTTGCTCAGAGCTGGAATACGTTAACAGAGCCTGAAATACATGAAGTGTTCAGAGACTAAAATGTGCTTTTCTAAATTGTTCAATCTTTACTGGTTTTGGAAGACAGGAATAAAGTTTGCAGTGGATCATAAAAGTAATAATCATTGCTGGTAATGATCAACTAAATCTGAGTTTTAGTGCTAGAGATTTAATGTCTTTGAAGTAATTTGTAAGTGGATAATTGCCTCACAGCCCGTAGCAGCTGAATTCCTTCAGCCGCAGTGTAAGAGCTGTAAAGGTTGGCTGATCTCACAGGGAGAGGCTCTAAGTGCCATCACTGCTGGTTTGAAACCAGTATCCTCCTCTGGCAGGGACTCTTCCAAATGCTTCTGATCATCATTCCACCGTGGATTAACTGTAAGAGAGGATACGTGATATCTCTCTTCAAGGGGGCGTCTGGGTTCTTTAAAGCAGCAGACTGTGCACAAGGCAAATACACAGTTAAATTAAGAACTGAGAAAACCAGTGATCCAGTGCCAATTTCTTAGTACTAACTTAATGGCTGGAATTAAGAAAGAAGTGTTAAAATGTTAATTTTCAGCCCATCATCTTTATTATCTCTGTATCTGATAGAGAAGGAGCTTTCTTAATGTGGTTTGGAATTCTTTTTGAGTGAGGAGAAGGAAGGCAAAGAAGTCAAAGGCTTGTGATGAATGACAGAGTCATGTGGTAATGGGTGGTGGCTCATAAAGAATATATGTGAATACAAATATGGTGCCAATTAGTTTTGATCTGGCTGTAATGTTACATGCTTTAAGTTGAAGTCTCAGCAGATTAAATGTTAAAAATAATGGGATTTCTCACTGGAGGGGAACACAGTGACAGTAGCTATAAACTAACTGACTTCAGTACTGAGAGGCTTGTAGCCACAGCAATGTCATCAAGTCACTGTAGTTTCAGGATGTCACTGCTTCTGGCTGTTGTGTTTTAATTCCTTAGGTCGGTGTGGTAAGCGTGGGTTGTACGTCTGGCCCTTCAGACAAGAACCAAATGAATACATATTAATATGTCTGTCATGTATGGATGTACAAAACATCACATAAATAATTAAGTTTGCCTACAGGTGATTGGAATTGTAGTTATTACCAGTATCTTTGGTCAGAATAATTCTGTTCAAAAAAAAACCCAAAACAAAAAACATACTGATGCTTCATACTGTTTACGGGGAAAAAAAGAAGTGTGTTTCTTGTTTTTTTCTTTTAAAGATGGAACAATAGGTTGCGAAGTCTTTCTGTTTGTTTCTTTAGGAATGATGTTATTGAAGATAATGACACTGGTAGCAGTGAAAACATAGGAGACTGCTCTGAAGTATTGGTTTGCACTGATTTAGACAGTGAAGCTATGAAACATGATACTGTAACTGAGGAAGAAGAAAGCATTCAGGTGAGAGGAAGAGTCTCCTGTATATCAGACCATAAGTTGCTGCAACTTTAGTGCTCTGGAGATCCAGGTTTTCCTAAGAGCTCTGATGTAGTATTACATGGTGCTCTTGCTTTGTGCAGTCAGTTGTCTTCCTTGCTGTGCCATCTGCAGTGAGAAATTTTTGTGCATTTTGATGTGACTTGTTTGGACCTGGACTAATATTTTTCCATTGTTCTTTCACAGATACCAGCCCTTCCTTCTGCTGAGGTAAGTCAGTGTGAGGCAGCACAGCACTGGTTAGAGCAGCATCTGTGTTAGTGAAGGCTTCCTGAGGAGCAGGAGCTGTAGAGCTGTGAGTGCAGCGTAGCCCACAGTCACCTTGCACTGGGTCAGCAAAGGGGTAGCAGTCACCTTGAGACCTTGCAGCCTCTTGGATATGCTTGTGCTGGGAAGGTGTGGTCAGTAGCTAATTACAGCCTTTTCTCTCTATTTCCAGTTTCTTATGTGGTAGGCAGAGGTGTCCTGTTCTTTTCAGGACATCTTTATCTCTTCCCTAGTTGAAGCAATCAAGGAATTCTGTAAAATATATGCTGACAAAAATGAAATCAAGGATAACAGTAGTGTGCAAAAGAGAGAATTCTACCACTCGGTATCAAGCAGCACATATGCAGCTGTGAGATAATGAAGAAGATCAGGTCTTTCCTTACTTATTTGCTAACACTTTTGTTGCTACAAATCTAAATGGTGAATTTTGTGGCTAGAGAAGTTTGTTACACGTGTGGAGAAGTTTCTGCAATGGTTTTAAGCTTCTTGCCTGTGAGTCCATAAATCTTCCTGAAGGTTTCCTGAAAGATAATTAGATAAGCAAACCTATTGTTAGTAGACTTAAATTAACTAGAAGAATTTAATGGGTCTTTGAAGTTGAAAAGATGGGAATGGATGCCTTAGCATAGCGCAACTGAGTCATCTGGAATCTGTGGTTTTTATTAAAATAAAATATTTCCGTAGTGCTTTTCACTATTGTGATGTGTTCTTCTCTTGGGCCTCTGCTTTTGGGGATCCCAGATGACTCTCTTAAATCATCTAGCAAGCCAATTTTTCCAGTTATTCCCACAAACAAGCATTGTTTTAGAATCCCATTCTGTAAATTAAATTTCACAGAATGTATTCATTGTCCTGGTTTGTTCCTCATGCTTTAGTGCCAAATCTTGTTCTAAAAAAAATAATTAAATTGTGCACAAAATGCACAAAACACTGTTGGATATAAAAGGGAACATGATGCTTAAGGAGTGCACGATAGAAGTACTTTTATTGTCCTACCTGGTGTCATTCTTTGCTTTGTGATAGACTTCTGTCCTTTGCCATCAGTGGTAAGGTGGCATTCTGCAGTGAAGTTTTGGTTTTTTTAGTGTTATTTTTTATCTTCTTTTGAATACACTGTTTCAAATGTTATTGGAGAGTTGTACCTTTTGGGGAGAGGTCAAAGGGAAGTGTGATGATTGTCCAGTGTGGAAGGAGTTTGAGAGGAGCATGCAGGGTTGCAGGAAGAGAAAGCTCTGCACGTGAGTTCTCGTTTGTGCCTGGAATGGAAATAGAAGCAGCTGTTTCCACAACTCCAATAAGTGTGACTATGCAAGACTTGTACAGCTCATCTCCAGGGTGGAAAATTTGTGCTGGAGTATGACAAATGCACTGTAATTAAAAATTGTTTCCCCAAATTGGAATTTGACCTGAGGACTGAAATAACGTCAACAGAAGAATGGCGTTTTTTCTGATAAGGGTGTCACTTGCTGTCAGCAGCATAAAACTGGCAACTCTTGGTGTATTTGAACTTTTCTGGTAGCTTCATGTTATATTCAGACACTGTAAAGATAATTTTCTGAGAATTCTTAAAGTTTAAAACCAAGTGACATACTTTATATTTCAAATTTCTTGTATTCCCCCAAATAAGACACTTTCCTGAAGAAATCAAGTACCAGGCTTTGGCATAAATTCTTTTAGTGAACAAAGTGGTGACATGGATTCATCTGAACTTGTTTTGTGAGATGGAGTCATAGAACTGACAGCACTTCTTCATCCCCTTCCAATTCTGTTGCTCCTTTATTTAGTAACAGGGATTAGTAGCTCCTTTAAAAAGTTTGTCAGGCTTGTTTCATTTCATATATGCTGGGCACAACTGTTTTTGAAATTAGGATGTACAAATTGCCATGATTTTAGCCACCCCAACCTTCATATCATGAGTGACAATTTTAGGTACAACTTTTATTGAAGAAATAATAAAAAATGGTTTATCTGAATAGGGAAAGTCATTGTCTGACTTCGGTGATTTCAGCACCTGGTCACTGGCCTTACTTGAGATGTAAAAACGTCACATGGTTAAAAACTCTGTTTCCATCCCCACACAGAAGAAGCTTTAGGTTCTTGAGGCCGCTTTGTGGTCAGAGATGATTATGGAAATGTTTTCTGCTGAGGAAGCTATTCCCAAACCTTTCCTAAACATACTTTTTCCCAACAGACTGCAGACATATTATTGAAACCATGTGATGAAGATGAAGATATTGATGGAGCAAATAATGGTGGAAGGTTTGTGTTTTTCTGTAGTCATACAAACCTATATGATGCAGCTATTTTTGTGAATAACCCCATGTTCTGGGCAAGAGAAACAGAAGAATAAAAAGTTATTTTCTTTAAAAATATTTTGGCACATTTTATTGCTCTTAATGATTAAAGAATTGATTAAATTCTTTAATGATTAAAGAACCAGTGACTAGCCAGAAAGTTTTGTTAATATGCAGCTTTCGTTCAGCACTGCTTGAAATTTCAGTTTTAGTTCAGTTGAATTTTAAAGTATTTACTCTCAATTTGAGAATAAAGGTCTGAACTGTTTTTATTTCTGGTTTTGTTCAAGTCTAGTTCTTGTCTGTATGCTACAGCTTGAAATTCAATGTGAAGATCAGAGAGTGGAAAAGAAGTAATGTAACTTTTTCCTCCTGGAGTTTTAACTATTACCTTAAGTAAATACATTGTTTATCTGCTAAAACTAGGTAGGGTTTGTAAAAAAAGATATAAGGGGAGTGTATGGTGTTTACTGTCCATTAAGAACTTGTATTGAAAGTGTTAATGAGGTCTGTGTCTTCTTTTTAGGGAAAACAGTATATTGCTTGATGGCAATGACAGAATATCTTCAGAGGCATTTCTGGTAAGAATGATTTCATTCATACACAGATACACAGCATCCTACATGAAATACAAATGTGGAGTTACACAACAAATTTAGCTTTTAACATCTTATTTTGGTTGGCGCTGCAAGGCTTGCAAGACCTCTGTTAGAGACGTCTTGTCACTTCACAGAAACTTAGGGCAGCACAGCAAGTCTGTGCTTATGCATCTCATCTAAGAAATGTTTTGGAATGTAAATAATTTTGTAATGTAAATAAGTGCTGTTGGTGTGTGTGTGTATTTGCCTTGAGTTTGGAAAGATCTTTTTTTTTTCCTTAAAATTTCTAGAAGTGCTGGAACTGATTAGGTACCTGATTTCCTGCTGCTAAGTAATAATAAAATTGTTCTGTTCTTCAAATACAGGACTCAAGTAGCAAGACTTGTGATCTTAATGCAAACACTGATTCAGAGGTGGTGGGGGATGGCAGCATTAATGTTCCCGAGGAAGCTCCGGGTGTCCAAGTACCACATCTGGATCTGAAGAATGTATCTGATGGTGACAAATGGGAAGGTAATTTTCACTCTTTAGCTCACAGTATAGTTAGGGAGGAGTGATAAATAAAACAATTCACCAAGTAGAAGCTGCAGACAACAATATGTTCCTGTACACGTGCTAAGATTGACCAAGCCATGACAGGTCTCATCTTGTTTCAGAACCATCTGCAACTTAATTAAGGACCTTTAAGAAATAAAAGGAAAAAATAGTCCAAGGGAAAACTAAAGAAAGAAAGGAAAAAAAGTCCAAGTTTCATTCTGGGTGGCTAGTTTTGGTTTGGTTTTGTTTTTTACTGTTTTTGAAGTTACATGGCCCTGAGTCTCTCATCCAAGTCTTTAAAAACACTTTGTCTAATTTTATCATTTAGTTAAAATTTTCATTGTGTCTTGTTTGTCTTTGTTTATTAAATGTAAACTACTGAAGTTCTAATGTTAGCTGAATTAGCTGAATTTGACTTAAAATCACTCACCTGCCAAGTACAGCAGTTTATATTTCAATTTTTCTGGAAAATCTATTGGTTGTTTTGGTTTCCATGTCATTAGACAATTTGAAGGAGCTCTAAATTTTCAAATAAAGGCTGAAGTTGCAGATGGATTTTATTTCTGTGCCCCTTCTCCCTCCATGGTTTGCATTTTAGGAAAAGAAATATACTTGTAAAAGTTTTCTCTCAGACAGGATTCCTTATGTTTGTGACCTTACTCTTCATGCCTCCCAGACTTAGCAATGCCCTCAGCTTGTGACTTGACTGAATTTTATTGTTCAAATGTCTGGTAATAACTGTTTAGACTTTTGTTTTACTTAAAACACCTATAAGCCCTTTATAACCAGAGTAAAACACTCTTATCAGTATCTTCTTTACAAAATACTTCTCTTTTTATGTCTTCCTTATATCGTGTTTCCTCTGCCTGGTGTTGATATTTGGAGTCATCACACCTTAAAAAATGCAAGTGATCCAAGCTGCTAAACTACTGGGAGCTGTCACTGACAGTGCAGTGACCATAGGCACTCGTTTCTGGTTTGGGAAACTTGCAGTACAGCTTTATAAATGTAGTGCAGGTGACCTGTGCAGGGACAAGGTTTTAACTTTCAGCAGGCTCTTCCAGTGACAGCTGTTCCTTGAGATGCCTTTAAGTGTCACAGTGAAACGTTAGCAGGAAGCTGGTAACCAGGAATCACTGCACTTAACTTGTGGTTGCAGTGTTGGAAATATTGAAATGAGGGAAGTAAAGCTGGAGTGTGTGTACTGTGACAGTGCAGTTTAGAGCTCACACATCAGCACATACAGCTTTGTCCTGAAGTTCAGGTGCTGAGAACTGATTGTTAGTTTGCCACTGGTGTTGACTGTCTTGCAAATTAATTGCCTTCTGGAGTCCACACTTCCCTTTTAACCCTTTTGAAACTAATGAGGTTTGCAACTTGTGATTGGCTTCATTCATTTTGTACACTATTTGCTGGCTGATGCTATTGAACCCTAGCAGACTGCACAGTCAGAGTGTGTCATGGCACAGAGAAGTCAAATTGCAGGTGTCCAAAGATGCTGAGTCAAGATTTTCATTCTTGTTGCCTGAGTTAAGAACAGTCTAAAGCTAAAAAAGCCATAAAAATCCTGCTTATGTTTTTGGTGTTTTATTTAGTTTAAATGCTTACTTGCACATTACATTTTGTTGCATCCTCTATTTGTGTTAAGATGACCTAATATGTATTCTCAGAAGGTTTGTGGCATCCATTTTCGTTATTTCCTTAAATCTCCTCATGAAATTGCTTTTGGTTTTACTTCCCCAAATAGCTTTATGACCCCTGTTTTGAAAATAAAACAGCGTATCTGTTTATAAATTTATATTATTACTTCTTGGTAGTAAATCATGGTCTTTGCAAGGGGTGTTATTTCACTGTGAAATATTTGAACATTGGCTGTTCTTCAGTCCTGTTTAGGAGGGTTATTAGGAACTCAGCTTTCCAAGACACTGCAAGTCCTTGTGGCATTCCATTGGAGTAGAGTGACTTTGTTAAGAAATCTGTACTAGTCCAAATTCAGTTAAAAGATTTGGGTTATTAAAGCCAATCTAGCAGAAAACTCAAAGGCCTGTACGCAACAGAGTTCTTGAAAATCAACATCAAAGTCTTGCTGGCCCAAGGCAAAAATGCAGAATGGTTGATTTATATTTCTGAGTATTTTTTCTGCATTTGCCCTGCTTTTTGGAAATCACCACCATCTCTATTATTTACAAGCTCTGAGCAAAAACATTAGAGCTTGCCTTTTGTTCATATGAGGATGCATGAGTCTCTTATTAAACTGCAATAAGTCTTTACTATTCCTCTACCAGTTCTTTGTAAACCTTTCCAGTAAAAAGTTCAAATTGGCTGAGGACTGAGCATCCTTACCTGCCATGGGAATTGCTTGGAAGCTGAGAGTGCTCAGGGTCTGGTCCAAAAGATGGGATGTTTTTCCCTGGTACTGTATCTTCCTGCTTTACATGTTATGTATAGTTTGTTCTGACTGTGCTGTGTGTTCACTTTAGTATTTTTGCCATTCTTTTTCATTTTATTAGCGCCATGCCCTATCACTTTCCCCCTCATTGATTTCAAAACAATGCATCTGCAGAGAGAAGGGGAGGGTAAGTATGGTTCGCCATACATTCAGTTATCTGCCTTTTGATAGTTGATGGTTTGCTTTCTAACTAACCCTTCACCTGCTGTCCCTTATATCTTGGGAATATTCTGATCTGCAGTTTTTTTGTTGATTCAAAAAGGTCCCCTCCTTGTATCTTGTACTGTGCAAACAGGCAAGATCACAGCTGAAAAACAACAAAATTCCCAATAATACTTAGTAAATATGCAGTGGAAAGCAGGTACAAGGGTTATTTTTTTTTAAAGATTACTTTGTGGGTTTTAATGTTGTTCTGCACACTTTGAACCCAGTTTTCAAATTTCTGATTTGAACTAGAAAAAACCAGGCAAATCTGAAAGGAAAAGGGGGGTGGGATTTTAAATTAAAGTAATTGAATGGCTATGTCAGCTTTTTTTTAGACAGCAAGAAAACCATGTCAAATAATTAAAAGGGATGTTAGCAAGGAGCTTTTTATAGGGGTTTGAAAGAATTGATTGTTTTGGAATCTCTTTCCTAAAAAATCACCTTCCACAAATTAAGAAATCTCTTTTTCTCAGTGGTGTCAAGATAGCTTTTATCATAAAACCCAAAAACACTCCTTGAAAGGCTTAAGCAAATGGGCATTGTACCTAAAGAGGTACTGTCAGACATACCTTCTTCAAAACCAAGAGGACAACCTTTCAAAGTGCATGTGTACAGTAGGAAAATTAATTTCCACAGCAAAATACTGCAATGGACAATAAACATATTCTTCTTATTTTGTATTTCTGATAGCTAAATAAGGCTCTTTAACACTGTTGAACTGCTCAGAAATGCATACTCCCAAGATACACTTTGAAAAAGGGATCCTAGTGTGCATACTTCATTTCAGTACCTTTTTCTTTCAGTTATATGACAGAATTTGTAGCTTTCTGATGTATTTCACTGTTTTTATTCACTTTGTGTATGACACCACATCCTCTAGAGCATACAAGACTAAGCATTGGGTTCACATTTTTGTTTCGACTCTTGTTTATAGTTCTGTTAACAGAAAAGTACCATTTTGTGTCTTTTTTTTATCTTCTAGATCCATTTCCTGCTTTCAAGTCTTGGCAGGAGGACAGTGAATCTGGAGAAGCTCAACTTTCCCCGCAGGCTGGGAGGATGACGAATCATCCATTGGAAGAGGACTGTCATCCCATATTGTCACATCGAAGTTTGGATTTTGGGCAAAGCCAGCGTTTCTTACATGATCCAGAAACGTTAGATTCTTCATCCAAAGCACTTTCTTTTGTTAGGTGTGTATCTCCATGCAGTCTGATGGGCAGGAAATGTTACTGACAGGATGAAAATTCAGCTGTTTGAGATCACCACAGGTTTTCATGATCTGAATGAGCTGAAGACCAAGGTCAAACGTAGCATTGTGTGGCCATTGGGCTGCTCTGCCTGCCCAGGAACTGCTGGAGTGAGCCAGAGCAGAGATTCAGCTGGGGTGGGATCGTGCGTCTGCAAGTGGCCACTGACAGATGCTGAGGGGAAGAGGATAAAAATAGGACAAACTTGCAGAGTTTTCCCTGGCATTTGATCAGGGCTTCAGACACAATCCTGTGTAATGGCACTTCCTGGGCTGAAGGTCGTATTTATATCCTTTGTTTACCAGGCTTTGCTCTACTCTGGTCTGCGATTTTTATGTAAGCTGTGACTTCTTTTTCTCCTATTTTTTTAACCTAGCTTATAAAAAGTAGAATTGCCACTGAACAAGCTGCTGGTTATTTGTATGAACTAGGGAGTGTGACTCTCCAAAACTGTAAATAACCTTTAAATATACTTTCTGCTACTGTTACTGGGAAAGGGAAGTTGAGAAAAATTTTCATGCTTGTTAGGGAAGAAAAAATCTCATAAAAATGAGAAGTCCTGAAACAGGAGATTGGAACAAGTTTAGAGTTTCTAGTTGTCTGTCTGGCAGATTCATTGATGCAAAAAGATCCTTGAGCAAGTTTTCTTCAATTAACCACAGAAGATATTTAACAAGTACTGTTAAAAAAAATTATGTAGAAGATTGACCTGCAGAAAAGTGCTGATGATAATAGCTGCTGTTCTCATTCTGAAACTAATAAGGATCTACTCTAGTAGTTTATTAGATTAGTATTGCTGATATCTTGAACTACATAGATGTCACTGGCTGTGTTGAGGGATGTTTCAGGCACCTTGTATAATAAGTGTTCTGGAAAATTCTCATGTCAGTCTTAAAAGAAAAATGCTTTGCAAGAGCAGCAAATGTCAAGGAGCTGTGTGAAAAATGATATAAAACCAGAACCACGTACTTTAGACATGTATTGGTAAAATTTCTTAATTTGTTTGTAAGACTAACTAATGGTATGGATACTTTTTAGCTAAGTATCTCTTAACTTGCCTGAGACAGTTGAGTGAAGCTGTTTAATTACCAGGGATTGTTCAGTGGTATTTTCTAGCCTGGGCTTTATTCTGTGCCTAGTATTTGAAGAACAATTGAGTATATAATAACTTAGATAAATAGCCCAGGCACCAGAAAGTTGGCAATCAACAGTACATTACACTTGAATTTCAAATACTGTTTTTCTCTTGGGGGTATTCCTGATGTTAGGGAGACAAAAATAACATCACATCTTGAAGGCAGCAGCTCAAAGCAGTTTGAGTAAATAGCTCTGAAAACTTAAAATGAATGGATTATGAACTGAAGAAAAAAAATGAAATTATTCATCTCTTACTTAAATATACATGTTGTTTGCACTCATTTAATTACCTAAATGACATGTTAAAAATGTTTTTAAACAGAACACGAAGAGCATCCTTTAGCTCAAAAGATGACAAAAGGGAAGACAAGACACCTTATCAGCTTGTCAAGAAATTACAGAAAAAAATAAAGCAATTTGAGGAACAGTTTGAGAAAGAGAAAAACAGTAAGGTAGGTTAGCACTTCTGTCTTTACTAAGGATAAAGGATTGCATGGGAGGGCTAAGCAACTCTTGCAGTTCATCACTGAATAACTGTGTTCACAAATGAGAATTTTTTGCACACTGCTGTCTGCAAAAGTGAGCTGAGCAACAGCACTATTAGAAAATATACCAGAATTCCAGAGCTAAAGGAGGACAGAGTGACAGTTCTGCTGTGAGACTGAGGGCATTTCAGATGAGATGTGTGGAAAAGCAGAATTGTCTCACCACTCTCTGGTTCAGTTGCTGAAGTTGTTTCAGTTTTATTTTCACAAGTGTTGTCCTTATGTTGGCGCTGAGATCTGATCTGATACTGAGTGGCACTCCTGCAACTGTTCACATTCACTGTCACAAGTATTACCAAATCTTGAAAGAAGTATTTATAAACAAGATTTAGTGTGTTTGTTTTAATAGGTAGTTTATTTGTATTTTTTTCAGCCCTCCTATAGTGATATTGCAGCCAATCCAAAAGTTTTAAAATGGATGACTGAACTCACCAAATTGAGAAAGCAGATAAAAGGTAAGAGATTGCTACAGGTTCTGGTTCTCTACCAACACAAATTATCTACATGACTGAAATGGCCAAGTCATTCAGTAAAATTCCACAGCACACAAAAATGTTCCATTTCTACATTCTACACTGTTCAAAAATCAAATTATTCTTACGGCTTTAGATCTTTAGGAGAGAAACTTTGCCTATGTAAATTGCTATGTTCTTGTATTTGCAGTTAAACAGAGTTTAAACCTTTGGATTGAGCAATTTTTCCCATTTCAGATGCAAAGCAGAGGAGCTCAGAGGGAGAGTTCATACCTCAAACACGTCCACGAAGTAACACTCTTCCAAAAAGCTTTGGTTCCTCTCTTGACCAAGAGGATGAAGAAAATGAAGATGAGATGCGGGTTGTGCAGAAAGAGAAGAAGCCCACCAAGGAGGCTACACTGGAACTCATTTTGAAAAGATTAAAGGAAAAACGAGTTGAGAGATGTTTACCAGAAGATATAAAGGTAAGCAAAAGGTTATGACTGGCAATTTCTAAGAGAATGCAAGGGGGAAATAGAGCACTATCAGACACTTGAGATAACACAATGGTGCCTCTGGCTAGCAGCCCTCTGCCAGGCCATCATATTTCAGACTCTGTGTGGAAATTATCATCATGAACCACATTTTCCTTGCTCTTTATTAAAATATTTACCAGTATGTGCTGACAATATTGAAGAGCTTTAAAAGGAGGAATTAGGGTTGCATGATATTAATTAAGCTAAGTTTGGCTTAGGCATCTGTATAGCGGGTAAAAATGACTTGTATTTGATTAAATGCTAATTGTTCTTGATAGAAAATGACTAAGGACCATTTGGTAGAAGAGAAAACATCTCTCCAGAAGAGCCTCCTGTATTATGAAAGCCAACATGGACGGCCGGTAATGCTTGGCTTTATTTCAAATTGTGTCATTGTGTGCATAGACAGCAGTAACTCTCGTGCAGTAATAAGACCAGAATTTAATGCTGGTGTGTGGGGTTCTTCTTTTTCCTTCTCCAAAACACAAAGGTATCTATTGGCCTCCATGTTGCCATCTGAGGAACTTGCTGCATTGACTTCTAAAAAAAGAAAAAAGTATGTATTAATAGGCCCCCTTTTCAGAAATCAGCAGGTTATTGGAGTGTGCAAAGTGATGGGTGTCATTTGGTGCCTTATTTGTCTGTGAGGCAAAGAGACATCTTAAAAAATAAACAAGATTATTGAATTTCCTGGGAAAAGACCAGAAACGTTATTCTGGATTTGACAGAAACAGAAATGAAAAGGCAGTTCCTGCCCCCTTTCTCTACAGTTTCATCTTTTTCTTTTTTCCCCCATCATTTCTGTAGAACCATTGTCATTGCCAGGCACGCATCTTTTCCCCAGTTCTTGGTCCCTTTTTTGCCTCTTTTCTATGGATATTTAAAGACAGAGGTTTTGCCTCTGCTGAAGCTCCTGTAATTTTTAGGAAGTGTTTAAATCTTTTCCCTGAAAAATACAGGGTGTTAAAGTGAGAGAGAATGAAAAAACACCCACTTACTCCCTTTAATCTGCACAAGCCCCCTTTCATACACACAGTTTTAAGGTAGTTTTATATTCCTAGTTGGAATGTTGGTGGCCTGGCAGGAGAAGCACACGGCTTTGTGTTTGCTTGTCTGTGATTGAGTGACCAGTATCATTAATTCTGTGGTTTCTCTGCCTCTAGGTTACTAGAGAAGAAAGACATATTGTGAAGCCACTTTATGACAGATACAGACTTGTAAAACAAATGTTAACTAGAGCAAGCATTACTCCTATTCTTGTGAGTAAAACAAATGCTATTTCTATTTATATTCCCACTTTTGAACTGCTAGGCTGCCTTTAGAAGAGCTAGTAACACTGTTCCATAAAACATCTTTCTTGTGGAAGATACAAGATGTTGTCGTTGTACTTGAGGCATGTGATTGATTTACTGCTGAGAACAGAGCACTTCCAAGCTGTCTGTGACTTTGATGACTCTTGGGAATTAAATGGTTCTCTGGAAGTAAGAGCTGTGCTAACTTGCTGTGGCTGAGATGTTCCCAAGTGCCTGTGCTAGGTATCCACAGGACATACTGTACTTTTAGTCCTCCCCAGAATAGTAACACCAGTTGCAGTGCAGGTTGCTGTCAGCAGAGGCTTGAGTGACAGGATTGCCATCAGAACCATTTCATTCCTTCATGCTTCCCCAGAGAGACATGTTACCAGCACCTGCAGCATCCGTACAACATCCGTGCTTATTCATTGTGTTTCCACCTCATCCTCTTCTGAGTTTTCTGTCCTCTCTCTGTGATCTTCTAAGAGATGAGGAAGAAAAGTTTTCATACTGTGCAAGGAAATTGATGTAACCTTGTTTATAGTACTTGTAAAACAGCTGGGGAATTACAGCCAGCTGGTTTTGTTCTGTGTGAGCCATAATCCAAGCCTTGCATACTGACCCAGACTTGCAAAATCCCTGTTTAGATGTTGGCTGTTCCCTTTTGGAAGGAAGGGACTGCATAGCTGATGTGAGATAATCTCTTTGCATACAGACAGTTCTTCCCAGATGTTGGTAGCTGGGCTTACTCAGCAGGAACTTAATCTACTGTTTATATTGTCAGTGGCAGTTCTTAGCTCTCCCCTCTAAGCTGGAGTACATTGAGATAAAGGGCCCAGGTCAGGATTCTGCCTTTCTTGCACGTACATTTTTTTTGATGGCTCCTTTTAAAGAAAAATGTGATTTGCATCACAGTCATATTAAAGTTCAAGAGCTTTTATATCAGAATCCCTTTCTGAACTCTATAAACTGCTCTTAGGCACCAATGTGTTTCTCTGTGACTGCTGAGTCACAGCTTTTTGGTTGTGCCCTTGACTGATTGAGCTTTATCCCATCTCTCCCCTCAAAAATCTGACTCTTCAGCTGAGATGGGTTTTACATTCTGGGTAGCCTTTTGACTGTACCATAGTCATTCTGGTTTTTTGGCTGTGAAATAAAGGGATGGATGATAGCCCACCAGAGGGATTTTAAATTCAGAAGAGATCTCAGCAACACAATTCCTAATCTGTGCTGTAGGCAACACCTGTAAAATATTTTTCACAGTTCTTTCCTTTTGGAGCCTATTAGAGATAGGAGGAGCTCTCTCTTATATCCAAGGATTGTTTGTTGGTAACTTCTAAGTAGTCTATATTCAGTGCCAGATACTTCAAGAAAGTATTTTTATGTTTATGTAACAATTGATTCCATGAGATGGCTCTTCCTGTATCCTGGTACACAAGTGACATGCACTGAAGCCTGCATGGAAATGTCCAGAGAAGCAGGAGACTATTTCCCTTTTGTGAACTAAAGTTTTTGACAGGTCATTGTCTATGTGGCTTTTGTGTTTCACCTTCCTCGTGTCCAGAGATCATCTGTTGGAATTGCTGCTACTGTCTGGGGATAAGGGATGTGAGCAGGACATTGTGGCATGTGTGCAACAGGCACCTGGACAGCACAGGGACCCCTGCTTTAGGGCTGGAGTTCAAAGGGTTTTGACTCTGAGGTGGCAAGAGATAGCTCTGATTTCACACTTCAGCTGCAGGGCTTCAGAGTGGTCTGGAAAGGAACCTGGCAGGATTATTCCCAGTGGATGCCTCGCAGGACATAACCAGCTCTGGCCTCTGTAACTGGGGTTTGGTTTGGGAGGAACAAGAGTAAATACGAAATTCAGAGCTGTCATTGCGCTTTATGAATCTTCTACAAAACATGGAGAGAGCAAATACTTTTTTATTTTAAGACTGAAAAGGAGTATTTTTAAATAAATTATAAGTTACAACATTTATTTCTATGTCAAGGATACCTTGGGTATCTGAGCTTTTTGGGTTATGTGGTTATTTTATTTGTCCTCTGTAAGTATGTTTGTAGTCTTTTATTCATCTGAAAGAGGAAATATTGGGTGACTTCAACATAATCCTGACTTGAAACAGCACTTGATGTCTTACTCTGTACATTTTGAAACAAACTTCCATTTTTGCAGGGATCACCATCAACCAAGAGGCGGGGGCAGATGTTACAGCCCATTATTGAAGGTGAAACTGCCCATTTTTTTGAAGAAATTAAGGTAGGTACAGTGCATTTAGAAATTACTTCCCAGCACTTGTAATAGGGAACTGGAATACATCATATTGGTTTTGAATTTCTGTTTTCACTTTCAGGAAGAAGAGGAGGAAAGTGATGGTTTATCTACAGACCTGAATGAGATCTTAAAAACTGCTGCCCAAACACAACCCATTCTAAGCCCAGTTGAAAACTCTGAGTCTGATATTGAAGATGGTCAAGAGAAACTCACCAGGGACCTGAGGCTCTCCAGCACCCGAGCTGCTTCTATGTATGCACAATTAAGTGGATAATTTAATTATAGTAATTAATTAGTATAGTAATGTAGTTATTGTAGGTAGAGTCATGATACTAAATCTATGATGTTGGGTGGAAGGGAGTGACATGTTCAGCACTTCACAGGAAATGTTTGGACTGAATGAGTGTTCTTTGCTCTGACATATCTGACTAAGATCTTTTTGTACTCAGTGAATTATTTAGTATCTTCTAAGCCTTCTTTGCCTTACTTGAGCTGTGTAGACAGCAGAAAATTTATACCCCTTTATTAACTGCTGGTTTGTTCTCAATATTTCACTTTCAAACAGACAGCATGTTCCTTATGAGCCAGACAAATAAATTATTAGTGCAGCTAGCTCAGTTGTTTCTGAGGAATTAAAATTCTATTGTATGGCCAACAGTATTTTTCTTTCACTTGAAATTTTTAGGCCTGAATTATTGGAGCAACTGTGGAAAGCCAGAGCTGAGAAAAAGAAGCTACGTAAGACATTACGAGAGTTTGAAGAGGAGTTTTATCAGCAGAATGGAAGGTTTGTTTAGCACTGAACCAAATGCTGGGCTGCAGCCTCATTATGTAGCCAAGTGTATTTTCCAGCTTTGAATGTTGTCAGCTGGAATCTGATCTGTTTCGATCTGCTGTAATGATCTCCTGAGAGAGACAATTTTGTGTCTTTTTAACAATTCCATTTAAAAAAAAGCATTTAAAAATACGTACTAAAAAGTATGATTTTTTTTTTTTATTTAAAAGCCCCTCCATATTATCTCTGTTGTGTTACGTAGGGCAGGGCTATTTGCACATTTGCCCCTTGATCCAATAGGTAATTTCTGGCAATGGGTATTTGCTTTACCAGTAAAGGTTCTTATAATTTCTATTCTTCTCCATAGTGTTTAGTTCTTTCAGGCTTCTTCTTTGAATTTGTTTTGTCATGAATTGGATTGAATTGCTGCCCATTGTATTTTCGAGGTGTCTCACCTCATGAACAAAACAAACACCATTCCTAAGAGGTCACTTTCTTGGCTGGCAAAGGCTCTCACTTGACTGTGCTTTCTGCTGTATTTCTCCTGAACTACAAACTCCTGGACCACTGGTCACGCAAATTCCACTAACATGGCTTCATTGTGCACTTACTGTATTTGGGACAAAACTCCTTTTGACTTCAGTGGCAAATAATGAGGTTAATCATATTAACAGATTAATTTATAATAGTCCAGTAAGAATAATGCTCTGCTGCCAATTTGGGTTCAATCTACTTACAGTAAAAATGTAGATTGACTTAAATTTGTCTTTTTCTGTAGTGTGTACACAGGATCTGAAATGAGACTCTTCATATCTTGTTACTAAAATTCCCAGGAGACCTTAGGGCAATGATTATTACCCAATGCTGCAGCAGTTGTGCTGAAAAAATGCTGCTGGGGTTTCAGTTCAGTTTTTTGATGGCAGTTTTAACTACAGTGAACTAAAATACAATGTCATGTCTGTTACTGCTGAACAAGCTGCCAATAATGTTTTCATGTGCCCTAAAATAACTTCCTGTAGCTCCTTTTGTGTTTGGCTTGCTGCAGGATGGAGGATTTAGCTGAAATTTTGGTGTTTTTCTTTTTACAGGAATGTACAGAAAGAAGATCGGGTCCCAATGCTGGATGAGTACAGGGAGTACAAGAAAATCAAAGCCAAACTGAGGCTGTTAGAAGTCCTTATCAGCAAACAAGATTCTTCAAAATCAATTTAAATTCTGTTCCTCCAACCTGTTGAGTAACATGCTGTTTCCATGTACTACCCCTGTACTTATTGGGTGCTTGTGTTCATGTGTCATGCACTGTTGAAAGAATCCAGTTTGTGCACTTTACTGTGGTGCCACTAGGACATGTTTGAAGGGTAAGTAGGTCCTGTCTAGAGAGCAAATAAGGTTTCTGAGTTTGAGACTGCTCTATCCAACTTTAGCAAACACAGTTTCCATCTAAGTTTTGTATTCCAAATGCATCCCTCCTGTTCCAAAATAACCATAGCTTTTTTTTCTTTAGTCTTCGAGAACTTTGAGACTTTTGTTATTACCAACCTTTTGCATTGTTGAAGAAATTATTAATATTGTAATGCTACACCGAACTACTCCTCTTGCCTAAAAAAATCAGCAAATTAAGGGTACAACTCTTAATTCCTGGGACACTTAAACAGACTGTAATTCCTTTCAAAGGACTGCTGTGGAACAACTTTGATTTTTGGTATTCTAAATTGCACCTATACACAGTAATTATTAACGTCTATGGATTTTGCTCATTAGCGGTCACGTTTCCTCCTTGATAAAGATGACAGTGGACAAACCAGAAAGTGACCTTTTCTTAGTGGCTTTTAAACCTGAAACCTGAAAACTGAAAAGTTCAATCACATGCTGCCTACAGGACTCATGTCACTGTTGTTCATTTGATCCCTTTTTCGGTTGTTGTTTATCAGCCAGTGGTGACGTAGTGTTTGGGCTGAATTGGATACGGCATCTCCGCTTTCGAAGATTTGAGGAGCACAGTGAACACTTTGGTGTTTGGGAAATCTCATGGTGCTCAGAATTGTGTGGCTCCACAGAAAGGAGCTGGCTTAGGACAGTTAAAATCCCACTGTACCTGAAATGAGTATGGTGTCAAGGGCTAAAATCAGTGTAGTTAACACGCACCACAGGGAGAACCGTCGGATTGGAGTGGAAAGATTACTGCTGTTTATCACGGTTTTGTTTTACAGTTGGAGAATAAAAATACATTATCTAACCCTTACGATGTAAGCAAAACAGTTTATGGGCCTTGCATGATTTAGCTTCAGAGTTGAAACTAAATAATGTTTTGAGTATCACATCTGCTGTGCTGAATGATGATTTAGGGACTAGCTTTGCTCTGCAGCAGCCATACGCAGCTGTTTCTTACCTGGCAAAATCAAAATGTTAATTTCAGCTGGTGCTTTCTCAGATTTTTTTTTTTTTTATTTCAGTGTATCAGTTTGATTGTGGCCATGTTTTGCATGCACCTACTCTCACTGCATGTTTTTATGACTGGCTAATGTCAACATAGCAATGATTCACTCTGCTTTATGAAAGACCAAAAATGAACTTTCTCACAATGTAAGAAATGGCTTGCATGTAACCTCAGAGACTTGCTGTTCTGTCATGAAGCATATGAAATAGGTTGCAAGTAGGATTTTTAGTGCTCAGATTTCATTTGTGTACTGTAGAATACTTCTTGGTTTGTTTTACTCTGCTTGTAGGCATGTAATTTTGGAATTCAGAAAAAAAGAAAAGCACTAAAACTATTGAGCACTGGTGGTATGCCTTTTTTTTTTTTAACTGCAAAATGATCTGGGACCTTAGAGAATTATGAGGTTAAACTAGTCTTGAGACCATTTACCAATTTTATTCAGTTCCATTGTGCAATGTACACTTCAGTTCCTTTTCTATCAGTCTGCAGACACGGGTGTATCCAAACATTGAAACTAATGTGTACTGTATAGTGTTGTACATGAATGTTTGTGTTTTATATACCACATGCAAAATGTCAATATGCACTATTTAAATGTTTTAAATAATATATTCCTTCTTTATAATGCTTAAATCTATATGATTCCAATATTTTTATAAGTGAGTGAGTGATCGATCAGACTGGTTCCAATTCAGAATTAACAGCTGCTTTGTGTTTGTTATGCAGTGTTTGGCTGTTTATTCAGTATAGTAGATAAGCATGGCAACAGTTATGCTGAGTGTGTTTTGTGCCATCCTTGTTGAGCAATAAATAAATGGTAGAACTAGGCATTTTGTGATATAACAGTTTTACTTTGGTAAAAGCAAAACCTATATATCTATATGGATATATAGATATGGAATATATATAACTAAACCAGATATAATTGCATTGCTATGTCTGGTGCTCATTGTATAGACTTTTATAATAAAAGTACCTTAACCTTTATTGTCTTACATCTTTGTTTCTCATCATGCTTTCTCCTCCACTGCCATCTCTTATAAACAAGCGCTGAGTCCTTTGCTGCTCCCGTTTGTAGCTGCGGGGCATTGGTGAGGTGGGTCCGAATTCCCCGATGTGCCCTGGTGGTGGCTCGGGTGAAGCTGCATCCCCTGGAGCCGTGTTCTACCCGTGCGGGCTGTGCGAGCGAGGGGCCCCGCAGCTCCTGGTCTGACAGCTTGGGTCAGCCGGGCTTCAGTTCCTGCTGGGAGTGACGTGGGAGCGAGCACAGGGAGAGTCCGGCTCCCTCCTGCCCCAACAGCAGCAGGGTGGGAGCAGTGGGGCAGGGGGCCACCCCTGGGATGATTCATTCACTGCTGTGCTCAGCTAAGTACAGTGATTGTGTCTCCACGAGGATCTCTCATCCCTGCAATCATCAGTATCACAGCAGTTACTGCTCTTTGTGGCCAGGAAACGCTGCGCTGGCACACACTGCTCCACACACCAGAGGATGCTTTTTTGCTGAACCTAACAGACTTTATTTCATAGTATATTGTTGTGAGTTCATAGGAAAAGTGGTCAAGGTCTTTCCAGCTGACTCTTGTGTTGTATTCTGTGAAAATCCGGCTCTCCTCACCCTAAGGCGTGGCGGGGGATGAACTCCTGAAGGTGAAGACTCTGCTTGTGGATGTGTGGCACTGCAGGTAAATGGGAACAAGAAACCAGGAATTTAAAGGGACCAAATGAGGGGAGAGGAGATGGAAGGCAACCTTGGGCATGTTCTTTGGGTTGGGACAGAATAACCTTCCCTCTGATTACATGGCCTTTCTCTGGAAACAGGGGGAAAGAAGTTCTTAGGACTTTTGCCTGAAGAATGAACAAGGTTCCTACAGATCTGTTCTACAATCTCCTGTTTTTCCTTAATTACATTATTTATTCAATGAAGCTTGCTGTGATCAGGATGCGAATACGAAAACAAAATTCCCTCAAGAGTGGTTTAGTGGGAACTGCTGCAAATCCATGTGCGTTGAACTAAGATTTTAATGAGGAAAATAACTCTGTTGAACACTCTTAGTCAAAATGGAGAAAGAGGGTGCAAAAAGCTCAGTTATATTACGAAAGTCTTTTATCACTGGAGAACCAGTTCTGAGACAATGCAAGTCTGGAGTATTCCAAGCTTCCCCTCTTGAGACACATTTGCCTGGGCCATTGTGTCACTGCAGGGCACAGAGCTTGCAGGGTGTGGAGAGGGTGTCCTGTGCCCCAGATGAGTGGGGGTGAGGTAGAGGAGTGCTTGAAAGCTCTTTTGGGAGGTTCTGGGAGAGGAATTGTGTCCAAAGGTTTGGAGGCTCTGTGTGAGAGGGCTGCCAGGAGGAGGAAAGGTTTGAGATGCCGAAGGTGCCACACACCTGCTTTGCTGCTGTCAGGCTGTTGAGTAATCAGCATAAACACATCATCAGTGACCTGTGTGTACTGGGACAAGTGTCCTGGGGGACTGCCTGGCAATGTGATCCGTTTGGAGGTGAGGGGAAGAGGAGTTTCGTTTTTAAAACTGCTACCTTTAGAAGAGAGCAGATGACTTGGATTGGCCAGGAGACCAAAGTACAAAATCAGTGACCCCTGGCAGGGTCGCTGTTTACCCTGTGTTCCCTGGCGGTGCTATTGGGCTGGAAATCCCCTCCTGGGACCCTTTGAATCTCTGCTCCCTTCTCCGTGACCCTGCTCCTCCACGCTGGGATCAGGCACAGGGACAACCGAGCCCGTGTAGTAGTGTGATAATGCAGGACATCGGTTTTAAAATACAATTCCTCGTATGATTTGTCTAAGATTCGGGATCTGGGGGCTGTGTGTCGTGCAGGAGCCGAGATGTGCAGCAGCAGAACTTGCCAGGGACAGGGGCGTGCAGCGGGTGCCGCATCCTGGTGCTGGCCCGGGTTTTCCCGTGACACGTCCGGATGGAGCCTGGACACGGATTTTCCTTCCCTGCAGCTGAGTCCTGGCGATGAACAGACAGCAGGGGCTGCCTGGGAGCGTACAGCTTCTGGCCTGCACATTACTTGTCTCGAGGGCTACGGCAGTGAAGGCACTGAGGAATAAAAAGGATGGTCCCGGAATTCCGGCTGGTGCGAGGAGGAAGGGAAGCGCCCTCTGGTGCCGGCAGCTGTGAGCGTCCGGGCCAAGGGAAAGAGATCTGGGGCTTTTCCTGAGAGCTTAAACTTATTCTTTTTTTCTCTGAAGGTAACAGACACCTCGGATAGGAATTGTTGAGAGATAAGCATTAACCTCGGCAGCTGATGCGTGGACGGAGCAAGGGTCAGGGGAAGGGAGGGCGGATACGGGGGAGCAGGTCCGGGATGCTGCCAGGGCTCGGGATCCGCTCCCTTGGTCGGGATGTGAGGGAGCAGGTCCGGGATGCTGCCAGGGCTCGGGATCCGCTCCCTTGGTCGGGATGTGAGGGAGCAGGTCCGGGATGCTGCCAGGGCTCGGGATCCGCTCCCTTGGTCACGATGTGAGGGAGCAGGTCCGGGATGCTGCCAGGGCTCGGGATCCGCTCCCTTGGTCGGGATGTGAGGGAGCAGGTCCGGGATGCTGCCAGGGCTCGGGATCCGCTCCCTTGGTCACTCCGCTGGTCTCAGAGCAGCCCCAAACGAGGCAGAGGAGTTGATTCAGGCATTTGTAGAGGTGCCTGCCCAGAGCTCGAGCAGGGCTGGGCAGTTCTTCTCAGAACAGCACCTGAAAGGTTCAAAGCAAAGACCCAGCAGCTGTGGTTGTTTATGCATTTATTGACAGTCCTGCTGCTCTTGTCCAGAAATAGAAAAAAAAAAAAAGCAGGGGCGGAGGACTGTGGTTTTAATTAAACTGTGTGGACAGTCTGTTGCCAGCTGAGCTCAGACATTTTACTGTGCCCTCTTTCCTGAAGCTCTGCTAAATCCTTCCCTCCCTGAGGACAGCTGTTGTCAGCCGGTATAAAAACACTTAAAATATCTTAAAATCTCTGACTTTGTGCAGTTCTTCTGCCTCTCGGGTTGTCACTCGGTGAGGTTTCAGCGAGGACTGCAGCTGCCTGGGGCTGGGAACAGCATCTGCAGGAGCAGCCTCCCACACACTGCTGGAAAGCTGCAGGGGAGGCGTCGCTCTGAGCTGGGACTGAGTCTCTGTCCTCAGTGGAGGGATGAAGTTCCTTCCATTCCTGTAGCTTTGATAACTCCAAATTCAACACCATATTTTAAAAAAAAGTCACAAAGAAAGCCAGCATGGCTGACTGGGACACCAGGAGCACAATGACTCCTGCAGGAAGAGATACAGGCAGATTTGTGGGGAAAAATGTCCCACATCTGGCTGAAAGTAGACTTTCCTTCTGGCCTTCCAAAAAGACAGGATACAGAAATGCACATTTCTTTTCAGACTGGAGAGAGATGGCAGGGATTGTTGTGCAGTAATGTTTCCAGCCAGCCTGGGGGCTTTTCCCTTTCTTCTTGTAGAAGTGATTTTTAAAAAAAAATGTTGTACAGACACAGACTTATCCCAGCTATGGAACTGGAACAAAGACTGCTGGAAACCTTTTAGCAGAGCAAAGGGAAGTTGCAGTAATATTTCTTGCTGTAGATACAGCCTATGACCCAATGGATGCTGTGAAACTTGTTTGTTTTCCATACATCTGTTCCTGTTTAACATTTGGGCAAATGTCCAGCTCACAATTTCATACAATTACTAAAACTCACTGATATTGCCCTGCTGCCAATTCTGCTGATGCAGTGCATGACCTGGCCTGAACAAGTTTTCGTTTGACCTTATGGGCATAATTAGTGATTTTTCTTTATTTATAGGTCTAGCTTTTACTATTCCTATGATATTAAAAATGGTAACCTGTGGAGAAATAGCTTTTGTAAGCCACAGTGGGGGCAACTATTGACTCCTTTTGTATTCTTCAACTTCCAAAATGCAACCAGCAGTTTCTAAGATTATAGGAAAGAATAAAGTCTGTCTTTTCCCTAGCACTGTCTCCATTGGTTTGGCCCCAGAGCACCTGGTTAGGAACAAAGGTAGTCCTTAGTTTTGGAGAAGTTTGCACTCTCTGTCCAGAGGTCAGGAGATGTATTTGCAAATAAAAATGCTATTAAATTAAGTGTCCTGTCATGAAGGCAGTCCTGAACCAAGGTCAGAACATTTTCCCACCTCTGCAGTCAAGAAGTAGCTACTTTTTTCATAGCTTTTGGCTACAAAGCTGTGACTGCCTTCCTCTCTTACAGCCAGGCTGTCTCTATAGGTCATACCTGGCTAATACTGGGTCTAGGAAAAGGCTGAGTTTAGGGGAGCCCTTGGCCTGTGGTGATTTCCCAGCTGCTCCAATGAAGACAGCTGCCCATGTGCAAAACTTTTTTTAGATGAGCTTGGAATTTGAGTGACCATGTTCATGAGGGGGAGGTAATTTTAAACTCCTCTGGAATCTTATAAACAGAACTCTCCCTCTGAGCTCCACCTTTACAACTCACCCATGAAAAGGTAAAAGTGAACATTTATGCTGTGATTCCAGAGTACAAAGAAAGGGAATATGAGCCAATACTTTTGTTAGAGGAAAGATGTTGACAACATGTTGTTGTAAAGAACATAGCAGGATGCAAGGAAATAGAAATCTGGATAGACAGGGGCATCAGCCAGCAGCTCTTCCTTTTCCTGGGACACTTCTGCAGTGCAGTAGATGTTGGAGGCAAGGCAAGGATGGATCCTGAATGAAAGCAGAAGTCATGAGACTCCAGTCCAGCTCCCTGCCCTCTCTTCAGGCTGTCATTTTGCAGGCTGGAGAAAGGCTGGATTGGCTTCTAAAAGCCCTTGGTTAGATTTGAAGAACCTGAGCTTTTTGGATGTTTTGTCATAAGCTGTGTAAGTGAGACTTTACTGGGCAGAGCTTTTGTGTTTGTGCTGTGGCAGTTCTGGGCTTGTGCTGCCACACACATTCCAGCTTTACTGTGTCAGCTCTGCTGTGCCCCAGCACTGCCCTGCTCTGGCAGCATTCAGGCTAAAACAAACAGGGTAGATCATGAGGAGGGAGGACACAGAGCCTCAGCAAGGCCAGAAAGGGGTTTGTGTGATGGACCCTGCTCTGTGCAGCCTCTTCAGGGTAGGATGGGTTAGTCTGAGTCTAACCAGGCCCAGGCTGGGGCTCTTCTGCCTCAGTCCCTCTTTGGGCAGTGCTGCCCTGGGCTGGCAAACACAGAGGTGAAAGTCAAGGGGTAACTCACCCCACAGCAGCAAATGGAGCCAGTTCCAGGCACTTCTGAAACATTTCTTTCTCAGTTTTACTGTCTTCATAGCTTCCTGGATTATGGATGCAGTGACAAAGAGGCAGCACGAGGCTTGCCAAGGACACAGGAATTAATCACCACACGTGACTGACCTGATGGACCTGATGTGGGAGTGTGGGAGAAGCTGAGAGCACCTCGGTGTCAGGCGAAAAACTGGGGGCTGGTGTTAAACACAATCCCTTTGAATCATCTCAGTCCTTAATTTTCTAATATTGCTAATAACAAGGACTAATAATACAGATTCTGACCTTGCAAAAGGCTAAGAAATCTTTTCCAACAGCCAGCAGCAACCAGAGTACAGGCCAGACACCAGCTACTGCCAAAAAACGGGAAGGATGGATCTGGGTCCACTCCCTGAACTAACTGGATTTCTGCATTTTTAATGAATTACTGTCTTGCCAGCTGCTACCTGAGGAAAAGTGGCTGCATATGCCTGAGGTGCCCATGTGTCTTTATGGAAGCATCATGCCTCAGTAATTTGGATTTCACACACAGTAAAGGTAAGAGCTCACCTGATTACCCAGAAGAGGTTCACATTAGCATTGTATCTTGAGAAATACATATACATTTATGTCTATGAAATACAAATACAGCTATGATTAATGCAACTCTGGTTCCTTGAGAGACCCAGCTGTTCTGCCTGACAAACACCAACTTCTCCACACTCTCCTGCTTTGATTTAGGTGAAGAAATATCCTCCACTGCTGTACTAGCCCATAGATCCCAGTTCCACGGGGATAATGAGGAGACTGAGGTATATTTCCACATCTCAGAAAAGGGAAAACAAAGTAGCTCAGCTTATGGAACCTGAACTGACGTAAGCCTGAACTTTTATTTTATAATCCTTGTTAGTTCTTGTGTTTTTCTGCGTGCAAAACTGACCACTTAAGCCAGACCTCAAAATAACACTTGTGTTTGCATGAAGCACTCATGGGAGATGATACAGCCTTCACGTAGTCCCAGTGCCTTTAGTTGCTCAGCACCTTCACAAAGCAGCAATTGCTTATGAATCTGGATTTCACCCAACATGGGCCAGGCAGTTTATTACTTTAAAAACTTATTTCATTAGCTTAAATGGAATATCTCTGGTTTACATAGTTCATTGATATTTAGGCATGTTCACGTGGTCTCTCATTGTGTTAAATCAGTGCCAAATGAAGTGTGTGAAGCAGAGCATTGCCAGAATATTTTTGCCTGATTCCAATTTATAAATGTGTGATTTAAATTCAGGCCTCCTATAATTGATTTCTCCAGAGGTGATAGAGGAGATAGGAACACGAACATGTGCTTCTGCTCAGCTGGGCTTGCTCTTTCCAGTTCTTCCTGTCTCTCTGCTATGGATTTCCCATGCCAAATACCCATCTTTAATGTTGGCACAAAACCAAATCCATGGCTTATCTCAATGTAAACAAGAGGAGAGCTCAGCTAATTGCACTCATGGCTGTTACTGACTGGAGAATCGTGACACTTGCAGAAACATTTCTATGCTCAGGCAGGATTACTTGCTCAGGTTAATTCTTTAGACTGAAGTCAGACCTGTCTTCAGCTCAATAATGACATTTGCTGTAAGCATGTTAAAAAAGTGTGGAAATAAAGGTAGATGGATCCAGTGTTGGGTCCTTTCAGCTGGTGGACCTGGGCTACTCCCAACACCAAATTCTTGTAGTAAATATGGCTGTTGTTGTTTGGGAGGGTTGGTGTTGTGTTGTGCTAACATTTATCCCAGCAGAGTGCATCCAACAGGGATCCCTTTGCAAACCATGAAAATATTTTTTACTGTAGTTTTTTCCAGACCAAGCCTCGTATTGAGTATATGATACAGCAATTAGCTGGCCTGTTGTTTTCCTAGGCTGATTGTTCAGAAGTATCAGTATTGTTTGCACCCAGAACTTCTCCAAGTGCATTTGAAGGAATTGGTTGCCTTTCCTCAGCTGAAAGCACAACATTTAACAGGTGGTTTTCAGGGGAACCACAAGGCAGGATTGCTCTGAACTAACACTGGGAGCTTCTTTACTTGTTTGCTCTCTGAGAAAACATATTTACAGGGAAAGCCTTGCCCTCCAGAGCTGCTCCTGTCATCCTCAGAGGAGGAGGGCTCCAGGCAGAGGGGGGACATGGCTTTGCTCATGTCTGTGCTCAGCGCACTGAACATCACTGAAGAGAAGGGGCAAGGAGGGGACACTCACAGGCTGAATTTAGAGGGTGACAACAGCTTCAAACCTTGCTCTGCCCTTTCCAGCTGTCATTAATTTGTGCTGCTGGGAATTGAGAGCCATTTCCACTGCAGGGGCGTTTTTGGGTGGATGATGTGTGGAGTTAGGAGTGAGTACTGAGTGAGGTACAGCTGACACAGGGATTGCTGGTGAAGAGTGGAGTCACCTCAGTTATTCCATGACTTGTGTGTAGAGACATCTGTCAGAGAAATGATGCAGACTTTCCAACCCTCCAGTGGGGCCTGTGGGCAGACTGGGTACTGGTTTGCATCTGATCAGCTCCATTCTCAGGAGTGCACCAGGGGAGTTATCTCAGTGTATTTCATAACTTGGGCAGCCCAGAGAAGAACTGTGGTGGTAGAGCTGCAGGAGTTTTGGGGGAATTTAGTAGCCAGTGTTATGCAGTTCAGATTTGGGGGGTTATTTAATGGTACAGCAGTGCAGGGTGAAGCTGAGGCCTCATTTGTTCTGTTCTGGAAGATGCTTGAGGGGTTTGCTGACTGTGCACCTCGATGAGGAGTTCAGGCTAGATCAACCCCCACAAAATTTCTTTTAGTAAATACAGATGAAAAGTCTCCAGTTTGGGGGTTTTTGAGTTTGGGGATATCATATTCCATGGTATTTAATACTGTTTTGAGCAAGGTGTCTGTGAACAGCAGCACACAAACCACTTGGGTGACTCAAATCAACAGCTTGTTGAGAGCCAACAGCAAGATAAGTTGCAACCTCTCCTTGATTAAAGGAGGGAAAACATGATAGCCTTAATGATTCATAGTATAGAGGGCAGCTTTAGGGTCAAGTGTGCAAGGAGAAGAAATATTGATGTTGCCTCCCTGGCACAGTGCAGTGTTAATGGGGTGTTGGCATTTAGTTTATGCTGAATATTTTACATATGTCAGATGACAAATGACAGTGGGAGCAGACAGGGGAGGGGACAAGTGGAAGGCTTAGGAGGGTAAGAATCCCTCTTTCCCAGGCTGCAGCTGATGCCAGACATTCAAAAGCTGCTTTTAACAGATCAAGCAAGGAAGAGTCACAGCTGATGCTGGTTATTTAAAATTTTATTTGCCTCTAATTTACTCTCATAAAAACACTCTAATCTATTTGGTTTTAGTATTCAGATAGTACAGACTTCTGATATTATCACGAGTGATATTGGAGAAGCAGTACAAACCAAGCCACCTTAGCATGTGACCAAGCACAGGTGGAACTAAGCCACCCACACTTGTAGAAACTAATTAACCTGCTTTCTTTTTTCTTATTTCTAGTTCAAATGCAATACTCAGTTAATGGTTATAGTCACCAAACCATATAAATAAAATCTAACATGGTAAAATGGGAGCAGCTGAATGTGCAAGAGTCAAAGTAAAAATATGTAAGTAGGTATTTTGCTAATTAGAGCAATCACCAGTTAACTGCATCTATGTTGTAACTGTCTCTTATAGGTGTGAGGTTTTCCTCTTCATTTCCAGTTAAAGTTCATCACTTTCATACAGTCCAGACTGCTCAGCCAAACGCTGAAACTCCCCTTCTGGTGAGAAAGCTTGTTTCACATCCAGTCCTCTTCCATTAAGTGCCAAGTACTTGCTGAAAGTTGGTCGGACCCGTAACTGCTTTGGGGCTGGAAGTGGCTTATTTGCATGTGCTGGAAGAGAGAGAAAAAAACTCTTCAGTGCCTCCCCAGACTGTAGAAAGACCCATGGTAGAGCAACCCCATTGCTTTTTATCTGCAATATAAACCAGCAAACCCTTGGGAAGAATTTAGCAGGCAAACCCATATCTCAGACACCAGAGATTTGTATTCACCCTCTTGCTTGGTGTCAGGGACATTGTAGTCTTTAAACAGTGCTAAAGGACACTCCACAGTGTCCTATACCAGACAAAAGAGCTTTTCCCAGGATAGTTACTTTTTGTCTATGAAATAAATCCTCCCAGCAGTCTGAGCTTCATGAGGTTAATCTTGAGGGCCAGTTCTGAGCACAAGAGCAGTTTCTGTGGCACTGGGACCTGGCACTTACTTGCAACCTCTAGCCTGGCATGGCACGTGGCCACCCCTGCCCCGTTGACAGCAGACACGGTGTACCAGCCAGCATCCTTCTTGCTGGCATTATGGATCAGCAGGCAAATCCTTCCAGTATTGTCATGGAGCAAGCTGCAAAATGAAGGCGTGAATGTCTAAGTGCTTTGAGGGGGAAGGAGAGAAATCAGAGTCAGTTTATGAGCTGAGGAGCTGAGAAAGGCCCAGAACAATTCTTGCAGGGCACTGCACACTGTTCAGACATGAACACTGCATTTGTGTTAGAGCCACCAGTGGCTCACATCCTGGCACCATGCAGGTGGCATCCATGTGTAGCCCCACACTGCACATTTCAGCCCTAAAGCTGTGCTTCTCCATGGGCCCTCTACTGCTGCTGGCACTGAGGGGAGCAGCTGGGCACAGCTCTCCCTCTGTGCCCTCAAACCAGGCTCTGTGCCTGGCCAGCACATGGGCTGTGTCCCCTGGGTCACACACCAGGGGCAGACCCAGCTTTCCAGCTTGCTGCTTGTGCAGACCAGCCCATTTACATTGGATTTAACAAACAGTGCTTGCTGTTTTCTAGCACAACAACTCATCAGTGGGATACCTTATTCGGTCTGTATTATATTGTACCATTTCGTTGTTTCTTTTCCAGTAAATCCGAGGCGTTGGGATGGCAGAGATCTGGCATTCTAGTCTGGCTGTGTCTCCTTCAAAAACCTTTTTGCTTTGTGGCTTGAAGATGAAAGTTGGAGGCATGTGATGTTCTTTTGCTAAATTAAAGAGGAGAGATAAGAAGGAGTTACTGGAAGTGTGGAATGCTCATGTCATGCTTGTTTTTTAAGATTCCGGGATGCTAAATTCAGGAGGACATGTGTTCCTCCCTGCATCTCCTTTGCCTGCAGGCAATTCCCATGAGTACAAGGGTGTAGTAAACACAGTCTACTTTAAAAGGAGAGTCAATTTACATAGGTTATCAATCCTGGAAAATTGCCAACATTAATTAAATTAAATTCTGGACATCTCACTAAATCTAAATATCCTGATAGAAGTGGTTTGAAGCAATATGGCATCCTAGATGTAGTTATTAAAATAGTCTTGGAAAAGGTAAGTTGTTTTTTATTGTTTGAGCCTGAATGTGGGGAGTGCTACCTCTGCTTCTTATTAGTTTAATGTCCCAAACACAGGGAGGAAAGCAGCAGATTGCTGAGACTTTCTCTGTGTGGCCAGGGAATTATCAGTGCTCTCAGTCTTACCAATTACTTCCACTTTTACTGTGAAAGATGCTTCTCCTGCACGGTTGACAGCCACACACTCGTATGTCCCTGCATCAGCTGATTTGACTGCTTCAAAAATGAACGAGTGGAATCCCTTTTCTGACACTATCATTTTGTGGAACTGATCCTGATGAACCATCCTTCCATTCTGGTACCACATCACATCTGGGGTCGGGAGCCCACTGACCTGTGAGGGAGAGGAGAGCAGTGAAGAGTTAAACACCTGGGGGATAACAAAATCCCTCCAATACTACAGGCAGTTTGATGCTGATAGCTGATCAAACCACGATTCTGCTGCAGAATTGTATAGTGTTGCCTGGTTTTTGAATATTAATGTGGTGTTGCACAGAAAGGCTCATGGAGTGCTGTGGAAAGATGAGCTTTAGCTACAAGACAGTAGATGCTGTTCCTGCAACCCCCTGTTGTTCCCTTCCTGCAGTGGCTTTGATCAGATGCTCCTTGTGGGCTCAGCCTTGCGTCCCCACAGCTGTCACTGCAGCAGTGCTGACACCAGAACTGATAATGGCTGTGACTGAGCTGCCCTGCAGGCCTGCTCCAGCTTCCCCATGGCATTCAGAAGTTCAGGCAACTTGTAGCAAGGTGGCTAAAGGTGACGTATAAGTCCGGCCAGAGTTCACTGAAGTAAAGAGATGGGCAGTCACTAGGAGAACCCAAGCCAGTGAGGGAGAGCAGGGTCCTTTCTCACCCCAGGATTGGCACAGCTGCCATGCAATTTTAGGCCATTCTGGAGTTTTGTTTCTATTTAAGGCATTTCCTTGCTCGTCTGCTCCATCAAGGGCACAGTTACCTCATGAAAGACTCATTAAAGGGAGGTGAGTCCTACACAGACCGCACTGGATGTGTGTCCACTGAAGTAGTGGAGTCCCTGTGAAATACTCAATGTTCCCTGCAAAAAGCCTTTGTTTAGCAGGGCATTAATATTCATCCTTCCCAAGGAGGTCTAGAGACATTCTGCAGTGGTCTATATCTAACACTATTTAGCTTTAACCACATTCTTATGTAGCTATTTCCATTTCCATTTTCCAAGGGAAAATGCTGAAACATTTAGCCATCTCCCGTTTCTTGGCTTGTATAGCCTGGGGAGACCCTGAACTGTCTGCCTTTGGTGCTCTGGCTTGTTAAAGTGCAAAGGCCCTGCAGAGACCTCTCTCCATGCCCCACACCCCAAGAGGGAATGGAATTGGAAGGGAGAGGTTGGGAGTGGAATTGGAATTGGGAGGGAGAGGTTGGCATTACTTTGAAGTCGAGCCTGCAGAACCGCCCCTCCTCAATCACTACATCCTCAGGCACTTGTGTAAAACGTGGCTGGAAAAACTTCTCCTGGATTGAGTCATGTCCACGATCGTCGCCTCTTGAGGATGGTCTGCTCCTGAAAATGGGACAAGAACAGTGAATTGTTTAAAAGCCACCATAGCACAAATGACATTGAAGCTCTGATTGCAGCTGGGGTCCCTTAACACGTTTAGGAGTCCAACACTACAGTTCTGGTTGGTTTCTCAGTTGTAAGTCATAACTTTTGATCAGCCACTTCTCTTGCTCAAGTTGTTCAATTCAACACAGAAGCACAACCTTCATTATGGCCTAATATCCAAAAGAATTGGCAAGAGAAAGGTAGGCTGGGTTTCATTTTCATAATTTATATTCATTTCAATATTTATATTCTTTGACTAGAAATTAATCTTCTAGAATACAAGGAATATTTTCCTAAGGTGCCTGGAGTCTTTAAACCTCTAGTGCAATGCTTGTAATTCTCTGGATTAAGATCATAGGCATCATCACCCACCCACAAATGGTAGCATTTGTGTCGAAAAGGAGTGATTTAGTGATTACTGCTTCAGCAAAAGCGATAAGTAGTGAGATTAAACCAACATTGTCTAGAAATGTTTGAAATAAGGTCTTGAAGAACAGCACAGCACAAGTTTATGCTTTACCTTACATGTGTGGTAGGAACCTGCAGCCTGATGTTTTCTGCATTCTGGTGCTTGGGAAGAGAAAGAGGAGAGGTGAGTTCACTTAGAAAGATTTGTCTGTAGACTGAACGAGAAATCATTTTAAGTTCATATCCTGACTGCTGCTTAAAAACAAAATCAATCTACTTCAGAAGTCATTGGGACAGGAGGTAGAGGAACCTGCACGAGGACCTGGCACACTCTGTGCTCACCATTGGATTTGCCACGGCAGAACCTCTCATTGCTGCCCAGGTGATGGGTGCAGCAGCTTTGTCTGCCACACAAAGCTTTCTGCAAGCCTGTAACCTTTGTTAGAGAGGAGCAGGACTCCTGGCAATGTCTAAAGTGAGAGCTGAGTACAGAGTGTCCTTCCCCACAGCAGGAATAGAAGTGGAATCGCTGGCAAGAGCCTTGTATTGTGCCCACTTAAATATGGGACCAACAGCGATGGACACATGCTGAGCTGGAAAATACTTTTCTTTCTAGATCACAGCACCAGCTAAGCTCGCTGACAACTCTGCAATCACATGACTAAATCTGCTAAAGTACCCAGGATTGATTCCTGTTAGGAGCTTGGATGTTTGGAAAATGCGACAGAGTTTGGTGCCAGCGACTCGTTTTAGCCACGGAGTCAGAGAGAGCAAACGCTGCATGGAAATTTCTGGAGTGTTTGCATTGAGCCATTCCAGTGTTTGGTTCTGTGCTCTGCAGCCCAGCCCTGTGGAACTTTTAAGCCTGGGTTTAAACTTCAAGCACGGAGGCAGTTTTAAGTTCAGGGGAAATATTACATGAATGAGGGTTTTGCTGGGCTGAGTTCAATGTGGAACCCAAAGGCAATTGCTTGTATCTGCTTATGTACACAAATTCTGTACAGCTATTATTGTCCTGTGAAATGATGCTGCAGTGATGAAGTTGCTGATGATTCTAATGACCTCTTGCATGGACTGACTCCTGAGGAATCAGGAGGCTGAATGAATCAGGGACTACAATGTTTAAAACTGAGACAGAACAATGGGAGTAAGATGTCCCAAACATAAGCCAGTTTCTGTTTCTAATGTTCTTTTTTAAAAGCATCATCTCACACACCCTGAAAAGCTGTCAATCATCCTGTTTTGACTGAATATTTCCTTGTTCTCTGCAACAGATCATGCTTCCCTTGCTCTCTGACATTCATAATTTTCCCTCCTTTCCTGCTCTTGCCAGGTGATTGCTGGAGAGAAATTGCTCAAACTGTGTGTTCCTCCTTTGCTGTGATCTCAAGTGTCTGTTCCATGGAGGAGTTTTGCTCAGGGCACTTTGGCAGGTGTGTGCCTGCTCCTGGCTCTCTGCTGCCTGCAGCAGGAGGGGTGTTTTCTTTCCTGCTCAGGTGCCCAGTGCCATACCATGGACATTTCCACAAACTTTGAACACAGAACTATCAAAGAGAGCTTCTAATTGGCCTGAATAACCAACAAATGATGCAAGTCTCCAACTAAAACACTTTGGAAAATGACAGTAGCAATAGATTCCTGTCTATCAGCACGTGGGCTGCTGAAATGACTGCTTTGCATTTTCTTAATGGTTTTGGCCCCCTGGGAGGGCTAAAACCCAACCAATCCCAGCCCAAGGCCATGACCTCTTGAAGCCAATGTTACTTATTCTGAGCAGTGACAGGTGTAAATCTTGTTGTCCTGGCCCAGCCTGCACTCAGGCTGTTGGGAGTGGGTACCTGGCTCCCTCATGCCTGTCACAGGCTCTGGGTTCTGTGCTGTGCAGCAGCTGTTGTAATTCCTCTCTGGAGAGGTCATTCCTACAGATCAGGCACAGCAAGGGAATGGTGTTTAAATTTTGCCCCTCTGCCATCACCCTACAAAAGCCCCAAACCCCTGCACACAGAGCTCTGCCTTTGACAGGCGTCCCCTCACCTGCACTGGTACCAAATGAACCCCTTCTCTGCCCCGTCAGGTACAAGTGAATCACAGCACAGTCACAGGAAATCCTTGCTCTAGAGACAGGTCCCCAGTTACCTGTGCATTCTGCATGTTGTCCTCTCCCTGTGTGTCCAGCACAGAGGCAGCATTCACCGGCCCCAGCAGCCTGCGAGCCATTCTCTCCTCGTAAGTCAATCGCTGAAAGCAGAGTGGAGAGCAATTCCAGTCAGAAGTCCATTTACTATTTCAGAGCAGCTTGTCAAGAGCATGTGAATATGCCACAAATTCAGGATGTTGTCAATGGGAGCAGGAGCTGACCAGAAGCCCCACGCCTGGCCCAGAGGGTTTGCAGTCTGTGATGCCAGCTGAAGTCAGCCTCAATATATACAGCACTGAAATGCATAAAAGATTAAACTGCCTGTTCATCAAAGCCTCCCTAATGCCATCTGTGGCCTTCCACTCCTCCTCTTTCTCTGCTGGGATTATTTATGGGTGGCTGATGGCATCATCCTCAGAAGCCAGAGTTAGTCCCAGGGTACCTTTCTGTTAGGGCTGGGAAAACTTCCCAAGCCATTCAGCTGTGGAGCTGGAGGAATGATGGATGCTCCAAAAAAAGCAAGAGCCACACCAGAAGCAGGCACAGCCAGAGGAGAACACCACTACCCCTGAAAGCACTGGGAGGTTTCTGCCAGCACAACTGCAGGGTGAAGTGCTGTGAGCTGTCTGGAGAAGAGGCAAGGACACGTTTCAGGCATGACACAGTGAGTTCCTGCAATCTGGATGTGGCACACAGGGAGATGAGCAGAGTTAAATTCAAGGTCTGTCAGTTGGGCTACTTTAGGAAAGTTACTGCCCTGAGCACCAGAGCACCTGACACTTCACTGCCCACAGAGTTTAACTCAGGTTTGGATTTTGTGACATGAGGACAAGCCCTGACTGAATTTCTACTCTGTACAGATACACACGTGTCTGCTGCTGGGTGGGGAAAGGTCTGGGAGCCTTGTGGGACTTTTCTTTAGAAGAGAGCACAAGACCTTTAGCAAAACCTGTGAGAGCTGAATATCCCTGAGATCCTTCTGTGTGTATCAAGTGTGGCTGAGATTGGCCAGTTGGCTCAGATGCTGTTGGAGGACAAGGGGAGGAGGACACAGTGGTGATTGCATAAGCCTTATTTTTAGCCTGGCTTCCTATGGGAAGAAAAGCTGACTTGCTATGACAACCTTTCTTACAGCACATAGGACATTCCTGTTAGGGGCATATTAAGTCAGATTTGACATATTTGTTTTCCCGTTCAGTATTTAATATTACACATATGACACAAATCTGTTCTAACTGAAGATAATGAAAATACTCCTTTCTACTTCAGGGGAAAGAAGATGGAAACTTCAAACACTGAGCTTTTGCCTGTCTGCCTCCAACCAGCAGAAAGGTTCCCACATTAGAAACCTGCCTGCTCTAGTTTGCTGCAATGGGCTTCCCTATTGGTAATTTATCTCCCAGATTTGGATTTCTTGGAAATGGAATTCCATTATGACCCTCTGCAGAATAAAAAAATATATACTGAGACTAAGATGGCTTCTTATAGGAGACAAACTTTATGATAAAAGCTCATATGATTTCTTTCATTTATTGTTATTCAAATAAAAAGAAAAAATTTTCCTGATTTGGTGGTGGTTTCTAGAATGAACTTTAAAATATTCCAGTATTTCCTCAGGTTCTAATGATTTTGAGAGGTTTATTAACCCTAGTGTTGAAAACCAGGTTGTAGTCATGCCTAGAGAACTAAGCCCTTCTCCCTGGGTTTCTAATTGTCTGTGGATGTGATGTTCAGCAGGATCCCCAGAAGAGAGTTCAAATTTGTGCCACAGCTCTAAACATGTTCCTTTTTGTTTCACATTGAAAGATTATTCTGGTCATAAATGGCTTTTTCTCTTGTGGGGTCTGCTGAGGTTCTGAGTGGAGGTGTTTGGGCAGGGCTGCTCCTGCATTTCCTTCTGCTTTGAGCTCAGTTTGGAGGCTCTGGGGCAATAGAAGCAGTCTGTGCAGCCCTGCCTGCACTGCTGGGAGCTCTCTGATCCCTTACCTGGTTGCCGTTCTGCAGGAGGCTGTCTTTGCATCGGAGTTTCTTTTCCAAGTCCTGAATGAGGGCCTCTTTTGTTCCTCGAATTTCTTGGTCTGATGTCTTCTGCATGGAGTTGATGCTGGCTTGTTTGTTATACATGGGCTGTGAGTAACTACTCATGCAGGAAGAGAGAACAGAGTTATTCCCCCAGGCCTGCTGGATTATTTGCTACAGCTTCACAGAACACACACAAAAATGTGAGCCTCCCTCCTAAAAACCTGTGGTTCAAATGAACCCACAAAGCATCTGGGAGATGAATAGGCCAAGTTGTGTGATTGAGTGTCAAAACCTCAAGGAGAAGAAGCATCATGGTGCAGCCAAGTCACTGAGGATCCTCCCACAACACTGATTCAGGATCCCTACGTCCTGCAGTGGCCCCTCACAGCCTGACCTGCAATCTATAGCTGCTCCTGGAGCTGGGCAGCACATTTGGCTCTGAAAGATGCTAGGAAGAGAGGAGCATCCATCAGAATGGGGTGCAAAGGTCTCTGTGCTGACAGGATCTAAGCCAGTTTGTGACCTGCAGCAGGGCCTCATAGGCTACACCTTTGTTCAGAAATTATTTCTATTCCAAATCCTCTTCCTCCTGTTGCTTGGGAATTTGCTCTGCTGACTAGAGTAGAGTAGAAGGGCTGTAATTCTGGCATACTCCCAGCACTGCTTGGAGTTAATAATGTAATGAGAGTTATAACTTAAAAACTTCAGTAATTTGCCCAACAGATGAATACTTCTCATGTCCCCATCTGCCCATTAGTAGCGTGATTGGGAAAATAATTCCTCAATTCACCAGGTGCTGCATTTAATAGCAGCTTATATGAAAAGCACAGTGAGGTACCCAAGCCCTTTGCTATGGAAACAAACAACCCCAAACTACAAACACAAACCCCAGCAGTCACTCCAGGTGTGTCCCAAACCCCCCACACTCCTGTAGGACTTTAGGAAATGCTCCCCAGCTAACCCCCCCCCCTTCTTACCTTTCCACTTCCCTCAGTGCTGTGATTCAGAAAACAGACAGGAATATTCTGATTTCCTGAATGCAAACTGACATTTAAACCTGGATTTATATCCAAGTCAGCAGGACCCCCCGCCCCTATCAACTTTCCAATATCTCACTTTGTGCATATTCTACCCTGACTTTCCCCAGGACCTCCAGCTGATATTGGCAGGAATACAAGCTGGTGAGAAGGCAAGGCCCAGCTCCCTTAGAGATCTCACTGACCTTGGGAGATATTTGGATTGCAGCCCAAAGGCAAAATGATATAATACATAGTCAGGAAAGAATTTAGTCTTTGGTCTAAAGGGGTGAAATTTTCAAGGGACTGCCTTTCTTTCACATGTGTGATTAATGAGAAGGGTATTGTAGGTGAGTTTAGATCCACATCATGATGTGGAACCTGAAAGTATTGCTGAGACTTACTAGGAATCTCTAAGTTGTTTGTATGTGGGAAATACCACTGCACTCCCCCTGTCTCCCTGTTCAAAAGCCATGTTTTAGGAAAGAAATTAATTTGATAAGGGTGTCTGTCTTCTGTTCTGAATAACCTTAAGATATTTCTGTCAAATCAAATGAAACAATTCAAACCAACTCCAGAAAACCCACACAGCAGCCTGTGACGTGCCCACGGTGCAGTTTAATTGCTGATGGACACCCATCTCTCCCACACAAGGGCGAGCACTCAGCCTCCTAACCCGACCCAGCAGAGTCCTGCTGTGAGCACCAGCAGTGAGTGGGAGCTGTGCCATGGGCTTGGGTGCTTTTCCAGAGGTTTGGGATGGTCAGTGCTCGGGACAGGGCAGAGGGAAGCAGGGCAGGTTAGCAGCCTGCGTGTACTTACTGAGGTTCCATGGGAGAAGGAGCTGGGCTGTTATAGTCGGGCTGCGAGGGGAGCACTGAGCACAGGAAGGCTGCGGGGGATTGGTTAGGCATGGACAGAAGCCTCTGCCCAGATGAGGAGCTAGCAGGAGACTGTGCAGATGCAGGTGTGATGGGATATGTGGATTCCTTAGGGGCACTACAGGAAGGCGAGGAGAGCGTGATTGAAGAGCTCAGCGATGACGAGGAGGAGAATTTCTGCCCGCTGGGGTTACGAGGCTGGATGAGGATGGAGGACTGTTTGATTTCTCTGCTCGACTCTGTGGAGGCTGCAGGTCCTGGAGGCTGCTGTTGCCCTTGACACACATTCTTAGACTGGATAAAGTGTTTTGGACGTTCGTAGTTAAACATGATTGGTTGGCACATAGAGGAAACGGATGGGAGGTTAGGGACACTCATAGGAGAGGTTTCACGGCTGTCCTGGGTTTTTGTTGGTGATAACTGGCTTTGGATAGGTGGCTGGTAAAAGCTAGCTGGTAGGCCACAAAAGTTTTCTTGGCTGGGGTCCTGGATAGAATGGAACCCTTGCCTTGCAGAATAGAGGCTTTCTTGGCGTGGATTTTCCCTTAAGGAAGACAATACAGATAAAATAAATTGTACGTCACAAGCTGAATCACAAAAATACTGTGTTCTGAGCAGTCATTAGCAATCCAAAGAGTATGAAGTTAAACTAAATTAAAGCTTGAAATTAAAATAAAGTTATTTAGGAATTGTTAGAACTGTCCCAGAACTGTATGAACATTTTGGGTTACAATAACAAGCCATGCAGCCTGTCTGGCTCAGGTGCAGTGCTCACTGTGCTTGTCTCACATGCCAGAGCCCAGTAAATTCCAAAGGAAATAGCAATTTTTTTACCACCTGCCTAAGTCTACAGATAACCACAGATGCTACTGCTAAGCCAGGTAATTTCCCATGCATCATCTTACCTAAAGATCCCTGGATCCTGTTGTTTTGTGCCCTGCCAAAATGCTAAATGCTCCCCAGAACTAGCTATTTGTGCCAAGAAATTCCCCGTACCATAGGGAATCACAAAAGTTTCACTTTCTACTAAGTCTAAAACTAAATTTTGAAACCAAATCTCCTGATTTCTTCTCTAATGGGTTTTTAATTCAGAGCTTCTAATATCCTGAGATTAGAAGCTGAGATTTGGGCTTAGAATGCCAAGGTCTGTGTGTCTCTGTTTGAGGTGATTTCCTGAGATTTGCTATTAAGGCTGTTAATTGCCAGAATGGCATGAGCTGCAGGATAGGGTAGGGCAAGCTGAGCTGCTCAGAGTCCTGCATTTATTTTGCAGGTGTTTGAAATCTAAACCTGGGCTTTCCATCAGCTCAAAACCCAGGAAAGTTTCATTGAGCAAGCTTGTTAAAATGGACCAATGACTTCAGCTCCAGGATAAATAAATAATCCCCCAAAATAAATATAAAGACATTAATAAAGAAAAAAAAAGAGAGAGAGAGAGATAATATAAATCCACACAGTTACATGGGCTGGAAAAAATTGTAATCTTGCCCCACTGAGATCAGCTGTTTGGCTTCTATATATACCCAGTATATTGTATTCCTCACGTTGGAGGGCCTGGAGGGCTCCACGAGGTCATAAATTCCCACAGGGGAGATAACTGGAGACGTTGCTCTGATTTTAAAGATTCAAGGCTTTCATTTCCTCAAGGAATCGTCAATATTAGTTGTGAGTTAGCTGTATGTAAACAGAGGCCTTATAGTAAAAATTCCCTAACTTTTCCCTTGTCATACTCTTGGAATTCGAAGCNCCGGCCCCCGCCGCTGTCACAATAAGAGTCTCCGCAGCCCGGACACTGTGTCAGGGCCGGAGCCGGGACTTGGGCAGGTGCCCGCGGGCAGCGGATCCCCCGCGGGCAGCGCTGGCACCGCCCGGCGCTCGGAGCCGCCGCTGCCGCGGACGCTGCTGCTTCGGGCCGCCCGGCCCGAGTCTGTCCCTGCTCTGTCCCTGCCCCGTCCCTGCTCTGTCCCTGCACTGCCCCGACCCTGGAGCGCTGCGGTGGCGGTGGGCACAGCCCCGGCCCCGGCTGGCCCCGAGGGGAAGCGGCCGGGGCTCAGCGCCGCCGCTCTCGGGAGCGTCCCTGGCTCAGCACAAAGGGGAGAACTGAAAGAGTCGCCAGCTTTTGAACGGAAAAGCAAGTGTCCTGCCCTTAAGCAGATGTTCTCTCCTAAGCACCGTCAGGGAGCATCGAGGAAGGACCCTGCAGTATGCTTGAACATCCCGAAATCCCACTTTGAAGTCCCAAGGGAATTCTNAGAATGGCATGAGCTGCAGGATAGGGTAGGGCAAGCTGAGCTGCTCAGAGTCCTGCATTTATTTTGCAGGTGTTTGAAATCTAAACCTGGGCTTTCCATCAGCTCAAAACCCAGGAAAGTTTCATTGAGCAAGCTTGTTAAAATGGACCAATGACTTCAGCTCCAGGATAAATAAATAATCCCCCAAAATAAATATAAAGACATTAATAAAGAAAAAAAAAGAGAGAGAGAGAGATAATATAAATCCACACAGTTACATGGGCTGGAAAAAATTGTAATCTTGCCCCACTGAGATCAGCTGTTTGGCTTCTATATATACCCAGTATATTGTATTCCTCACGTTGGAGGGCCTGGAGGGCTCCACGAGGTCATAAATTCCCACAGGGGAGATAACTGGAGACGTTGCTCTGATTTTAAAGATTCAAGGCTTTCATTTCCTCAAGGAATCGTCAATATTAGTTGTGAGTTAGCTGTATGTAAACAGAGGCCTTATAGTAAAAATTCCCTAACTTTTCCCTTGTCATACTCTTGGAATTCGAAGCTGGCTCAAGGTTTTGGAGCATGTCCACACCATGTTCCCATTCACCAGTGCAGAAAACTCTTTAACTCTTGTCTTTATCCCATTTTCGTATCACTACCTGTGCACAGATTTGTGCATTCACTGTTCCACAGGCTGTGGACAAAAACCAGCGTTTACTTTGTTTTCTGGATCAGTGCACTTAACCAAGCCCCGATGCACAGCGTCACTTCTCACAGCAAGCGATAAGCCATGCTTTCCTCAGATCATTCCACCTTCATTCGGGAGGGAAAAAAATAAATCCGGAGAGACTTTTGACCTTACAAGATGCAAACAGTCAGTAATAACGGGGACAGTTGGCCTGTTTAAAAACAAACCCATTTTTTTTGGCTCTGTGGCCGCCCACGCTCCCTTTGACACCGCCGCACCCTAAAGGTGCGGTTTCACCTCAGCGTTCCCAGCGCTGCAGTCCCTCACGCCACCTCCCCAACCAGCTTCCAAATAAAAAGCGCCGTGGAAAAAACCCGAACAAGCACCTTACCTACAGCCTAGGAGCTGTCACCTGGGCCGTGGCCGGTATTTTGGGAAGGGACGGTCATTCACTGGCCCGGGCTGTCAGAGCCGCCCTCTGCGCGGCCGTACGAGCCCGGAGGCTTTAATGTGCTGCCAGCGGTGACACCGCGGGACCTGCCTGTCCCCGGCCCCCGCCGCTGTCACAATAAGAGTCTCCGCAGCCCGGACACTGTGTCAGGGCCGGAGCCGGGACTTGGGCAGGTGCCCGCGGGCAGCGGATCCCCCGCGGGCAGCGCTGGCACCGCCCGGCGCTCGGAGCCGCCGCTGCCGCGGACGCTGCTGCTTTGGGCCGCCCGGCCCGACTCTGTCCCTGCTCTGTCCCTGCCCCGTCCCTGCTCTGTCCCTGCCCTGCCCCGACCCTGGAGCGCTGCGGTGGCGGTGGGCACAGCCCCGGCCCCGGCTGGCCCCGAGGGGAAGCGGCCGGGGCTCAGCGCCGCCGCTCTCGGGAGCGTCCCTGGCTCAGCACAAAGGGGAGAACTGAAAGAGTCGCCAGCTTTTGAACGGAAAAGCAAGTGTCCTGCCCTTAAGCAGATGTTCTCTCCTAAGCACCGTCAGGGAGCATCGAGGAAGGACCCTGCAGTATGCTTGAACATCCCGAAATCCCACTTTGAAGTCCCAAGGGAATTCTTGCCCAGAGAAGCTGTGGCTGCCCCGTCCCTGCAAATGTTCAAGGCCAGGTCGGATGGGACCCTGAGCAGCCTGGTCTAATGAAAGGTGTTCCTGCCCATGGCAGGGGGTAGAAAAAAGCTCATTTTTAAGGTGCTTTCCAGCCCAAACCATTTTATGATTATAAATGCCTTGTTTAATTCATTTACTAATTGCCTCTATAGTGATAACACTCTGGTACTGCTTTTAAGGCTGTGCCCTTACAGGCAACGGATACTCCTGAGCCAGGTTTTACCGTGATTTAAATCGCCCCAGCCGCACAAAGAACACGATAAAAATATTGCAAATATTGCTATTTTGCTGTTTGTGTTTGTTTTTACAGCTATTTACATGGATGAAAAAATGCAGCTGTGGTGCTTTCACCAGAACAGCAGCAGATCCTCCTGGCAGGCTTAGGTGATTTTTATCCCTTTAATCGCCAGCTTCAATGCCTAATTACATCTTAAATTAACATTATAGTGTTTTAAATATCTTAATTATACTTTGGCAACTCTCGCCTATTGTTTAAAAACACCCCGAGCCCGAAAGTCCCGCGGCTGGGCTGCGTGTGGGCTCTCAGCTGCCTCCCCTCTCCTTTCCCTGTACCCGTGAGTCCTAGCACAGCGATCTTCAGGAGGTTAATCCACCTCTAGTGTTTGTATCTAAACATCGCCCCATCGTTTGTGAACTAAAACTACAGAGCAGGTGTTAATTGAGTGCTAATTTGTATAAATTCCTCGCATGAAAGTGAATAAGGGAGGGAGTGCGTCCCTAATTGTCGGAGAGGTTATTTGCTTTTTACGTAAAAAAAAAAAAAAAAGAAAAAAGAAAAAGTAAAATAATTAGAAAGAGGTGATTTCCACAGAGAGAGGCGAGTACGTGAAGAAAAAGCACTGTAGCATGATCGGTGCCCTGCAGGAAGCTGTGAGCACGGTAAAGGTCAGGCTCCGTGCTCAGACAGGCTCCCTGGCTTCCCACCAACCTCAGCTTAGCTCTAAAGCTGGCTGCAAGGCATCAGTTTAAGGGCAGTTTTATACACTTAAAAGACTGGACACAACCGGGACAGCTTGTGTGAAAGAGAAGGAACAGAAAGTCGTGGCATCCAGAAGGTAGGAAAAAGGGTGAAAGAACTGGAAGCTGAACTGATGAAGGCAGAGGAGTTAATCTCATCTCCTGTGCCAAGTAACTTAATAGTGCTGTGACCAGCACTGCGAGGTGACAGAAAGCAACTTTTCTGTCCTGCTTCTGTTCACTTTCTAAGAACGGTGCCCTCCTATTTCTGATTGGGTTCTTTCTTCTCGTTGCTTGAGTCATATAGCAAAAAATGTCTAGAAAAAGAGTTAAGGATCTGTTGCTTATTTATTAAAGATACTTAAAAGCCACCTAAAAGACCTGGCAGTATGGTTAGTGCCTGAAGCCTCTTCTTTTGCTTGGATTGGGTTTCTTTAATGAAGTTAATAATCAAAAATGGTTTTGTTCTGCTTCTTCAAGGCTGTTGAGGACACTGTAAACTGCAGGTATAAAGGGCTCAGAAAGGAGTAGCTGGTAGGGACAGTGTTGTTGAATTGCATTTTCCAGATTTTGTGGAGTGCCTGTTGCTAGGCAATAATTGGGAGAAGTATGAGTACAAGGATTTCATTCATTTTATAGCTATTCCCAGTAATGGCTTCGTTCTGTCATCACTGCCTTTGTTGGTATTTGCCTTTGGTAATACAGTTGCAACCACATTCACTACATGAGGGAATTATATGCCAAATCTGACTAACAAGACAGTTATTTTACAGCCAGACATTAGCCATGATTGCTGAGTTTGAGGTAACAGCAACATTTACAATGCTGAGTCACATTCATAATGATGTTTCAAAGCACCTGACAGTTTGTCTGTGGGATTTAAAGGTATTTAAATGCTCATAGATGGGGATATCTAGAAATTTTAATAGTTTCTCTCTGTATCTTGAGATGTGTCCAAAGTCTGGGCTAGTTAACAGTTTTTGTTTACATTTATTTATATATATCTATACACACACACATATATAACCTACATTTTAAAAAGCTATTACATAGCTGATTTTGGTGGCAATCCCTTTATGCATTAGGGTCTACTTAGGGTCCCAGCTGATTTCCCTGGAGCAAGCCTGGTTCATGGAAGGGCTTGGAGCCAAACTGAGAACTTCCTCTGAATGATCTGCATGCAGGTTATTGAAGCAAAACCTTTTACTCAGGAGTTTAGCAAAAAAGTATCTCACATGCATGGAGACATCTATATTGAAATATAGGTAAAATATATCCCGTGGCAAAATCTGAAGGAGGCTGTTCACAATTGTTAAAACAACTGGTTTAGTTAAAATGTCTGAGTACATCCAAAAATAATCTCTGACCCAGGGAATGCTTTCTGTCAGGGACAGCCATTTCCACACTCTGTAACAGGATCACTGCAGCTCCAGGCTGGCTCTCAGCTGGGACAGGAGGCACACGCCTGCCTCCCACACAGCTCTCACTGTCACTAACAGGACAGGGGGAACTCCTCTGCTGGGCTTGGATGGCTGAACTGTCACCATTCCAGGTCATTGTTGTGCCTGTAAACCCCTGAGAAACCCTCCAGAAACGGGGAGGGAATGCAGTCTGTGTATTCTAACCTGTTCTGTTTCTCTGGAGCAATCAAACAGGATACCTGATAATTCAATAAGTGTACAGTGACTTGAGAGCTGCATTTGGGATGGAAATTGGATCAAATCTTGTTATAAAATGGAATACTTTATTACTGGGGAGAATCTCCATCTCCTGAGTGGGGAGTGTCCCTGCCATGGCATGGAACAGGTTTCATTCTAACCAGTGGGTCACTGGTTCAGTGCTTTTCCTCCACAGAGTGCTCTGCAGGTCCTGTCTGCACCTGGCTTACAGGATCTCAAGTTTTATTGCTGTTTTTCAGAATAGGAAACAGAAACATGAGGTGATGCCACTTGGCCAAGGCCACTGAGGAAGGTGGTGGCAACAGAATTGTATCTTGAGATTTCCCAGGTACTCTGATCTTTGTCTCACGCTCTGCTGTGGAACCAAAGGTCTCCTAGAGGACAATTATTTGGGGTGTTGCTTTTAAGTTACTCACAGATAGGTACCCTGCAAATGACATCAGGCACTGCCCTGGTTACACACTTGGTCAAACAGTGCTGTGACCTGCCAGGCTGGTGCTGCACATTGTCATTGTCACCCAGGCAAACAGCTCAGGCTGCTGCACGTGCCTGATCCCTGCCAGGGCAAGGGGCACTGGAGTGTGCAGCTGGGATCACTGGACAGTTCATGCCTTAAGTGCTGCAAAAAGCTGGCCCTGGGATGTGATTTTTCTCTGTGTCTTACCTCAGAGGTGAAGCCTGAGGTGAATTTTCATAAGCTCCATGGAAATCTTCAGCTTGGCTCTTGGAGTTCACCTGGCCAAAGGCTGTGGCTGCTGCTCGAGTGCCCAGCCCGGGGCTCTCTGGGCTGTAGGGTGCCAGAGCAGCTGCCCCACGGTCCTTGGCTCCTGCCTGGCTGCTCCTGGGGAAGGTGGGTTTCTTCATGGTGACCTGCACAGCTGGCCTGTGGGCAGCACCTCCAAAGCTCTCCAGCTCTTTAGCTCCTGGAAGCAGAAGTGTCCCCATGTCAGGTAGGAATCAGTGGTGGCTCACCAGTACAGCATGTGCAATAATGGGATGGGGAGCTGGAATGTCTGAGCAGGTGGATGGGGCTCGTTGTGCTCTGCACAGACTGAAACCTGCACAGCTGCCTGAGCCAAACCTGACTTCTGGCCAGGGCTGGTGAGTTCTGGGTGCATGCAAGGTGCCCTTCTGGCTGCAGAAGGCTTCCAGCATGAGCCAGACAGGTCTGGTGGTACCATAAACAAGGTACAGACACAGGCAATATGTTGGGCCAAGCTGGAATCCATGAAGGGATGAAGCTCAGGAATGAGACTCCTCTGAGAGAGGGAAGATCATCTCCTCCTTGTCATCCTTGACTCAGGAAGAAGAGGGACTCAAAGCAGAAACACAGAACAGCTCGCATTCAGCTTTGAGAGGTACTCAAGCAGACTGTATTCCTTTGGCATTTCTCTTCTCTTGAGCCTACAAGATTGTTTGGGTCTGGCTTCTGCTTGGCAAATATCTGTGATTCTGCCTGATGCAGGAGATTATTTTGTGCTCAGTTGCTCAAGACAGAAATCCATGTGCTTACCTGGGGAAACAGAGAGATGTGCACTGGATGCTGCAGATCCAAATTCATTTTCAGCAACGCATTTAAATATTCCAGAGTCTTCTGGAAAAGCTTCTGTAATAACCAGGGTGCAGACTTCCTCTGAAATCAGAGATTCAGGCATGCTGTTGTACCACAAGAGGCAAAGTTAACCTGTAGGAACTGCTCATTCCAGGACTGTTACTCAGTGATGGGGATTGGCATTCATAAAGTGCAAAAAGTGATGTACAGGGCATAGGAAGTCAAGGGGTTTAGAAGGACAAAGATGAAGGAAAACTCTTCCTGTGATATTAATGAAGCAAAGCACATTTTTTGTGGTGAGTTTGTTGGTTGGTTGGTTCTTTTTTGGTGGTTTTTTTTGCTAAATTCTGTCTTTTCTTGCACAAGTTTAAAAGATTATAGGTCAAAATGGTTGATACTTTTTCTCTTAGCACAGGGTACTCTTCACTGGCTGAATGTAAAAGGATTGATACCTTTTTCCAACTGTTGTGGAAAAAATCAGGGCCTTCTGGGTGCTTACATCAAAATTAAGAACTTGAAAGCTCTTGGCCTGACTGAGTATTGTCTTCTGGCTACCTTTGGACATTGTTGTTTTATTTTGGATGAGGTGGGAAGTACTGAGTGTGGTGAGGAGTCTAACAAAAAATGCACAGTGTACTTACCAGGAACTGCTGATGAACAAGCCTCTGCTCAAGATAAGAGAGAAAGAATTTAAATGGTTATAATGCCAGAATGGAAAAAACCCAACCCTTCAGCCCTCACTCCCTTTCCCCCCTCAGCTGCCACCCTGGTTACAAGGGAACCTTCTCCCTTTCTGTCCATCACAAGGACCAGCATCTGGGTAGGGAAAGCTCAGATGTGGCTGGGGAGCCTGGTGGTACCAACACCTCTCCCCTGAGGCCATACACAAGGAGCTCTACTGACTTTGGGGTTGGTTGCTGTTGGTTTGGCCCTCTGGAGCTCTGACCTCATGCCTGGGAGTATAACAAACAGTTTGAAATGAGGTTATGTTCTTTTTCCCCTGAGTTCATCAGTAGTTCTAGCACATGGTGACAGTGTCTCCATGGCTCAGCAGGACTGTCATTAATAACTAACAGCATGGAATCCTCCCTGTTGTGCCTGACCCACTCAAGCATTGCCAGGGGAAGTGCAGGCTCTGTGCAGCAGCCTGTGACTTTGGGTCATCTGATACTGTTAACTTAACTCTGCTTCTGTGAATGATCTGATTTTTGCAGCAGTTCTCCTCCCTGTCCCACCCCTGTCCCAGTAAAATCCCTGTACATCAGACAGGTGCAGCCACACCTACTTTTCCTCAGCATTCGGAAATCAGCCGAGTCCAGGATCTGATCATATTCCCTGTACCAGTGAACCTGCAGGGTGGGCGTGGAGTGAACACGGCACTCAAACACCACCAGCTGACCCTTGGTAGCTCTTATGTTTTGTAGACCCTGGAGGAGAAAATACTTGTGTTAAATGCCTGGTCTGAGTATTTCCCCATCGAAGCATTTATTAGGAAATGAGACACCCTTCTGTGAGGAAGATGGTCTCACGCCTGTATTTTAATTTTACTTACAATACTTGACCGAATTCTAAATGCATTTATAGTGGGTTTTGAGTGGAAACTTTTTCACCAGAGGACCAGTGCTCATTAAAGCCTTGCTTGTGCATTTAAATAAAGATACAAATGCAGGAAAAACATCTGTTTCACTGGATGCAACATAATAAGGGTGGTTACTATGTGAGGTTTCCACTCCAGCATCCTTTGCAGGAAATAAATGAGTTGAATTCCTGTAAGTGGTTCTGTCTGTCTGGATTGTTTACCAATTAAGATGTTAGTTTGATAGCATCACTAACAAAGTATGCTGGCTTTTTTGAATTGTAAATGAATCAATGTTCCAGCCTAGAAATACCTTCTGATGGAACAAGAAAAAGCAAAATCTAACACTGGTAGTTGCAGGGTAAGCTGTGTTGTTCAGACAACTTGTGCTCTTTACCTTTGTAAACACAGGTGTGGTTCCATAGGCAGAGCCAGCCAGGCTCAGCGAGGGACTCTGCATCTAGATGGCAAAGAAGAGAGATTTTATAGCTTGAATTTTTCATATGCAGAAACCTGGCTGTGTTGCTGGCACTTCACTTTGAAGGAGAAGAAGATTCAGAGCATTTTGTCTGTTGTTCATGTTCCAGGCTGATAATAAATGCCCCATGGACAGTCTCCACTCTGGTGCTTCAGGAGGAAACAATTCCCTGGCCTGTGGACACCAAGTTAGTGGGAAGAGAAGCTGATAACCAGTAAATGTTGCTCAGAGCTTTAAACCAATTACTGTCCCACATCTTGCAGCCTCAGTGTAAAGATTAGTGCTGCTGAGATTCTGTCCCCTTCTACAGAGATCCTGCCCTGGTTTAGTTGATCCCAGGTCTGGCACTCCCTGGCTTGTGTCATGTCTGTGGTTGCTACAGTGAGGCTGATGTAGAGAAATGAGCAGGATCTTTCTACTCTGTCCTGACATCCTCTGTTAAAGCTCAGCTGACACAGAGGTTCCAGTAAGGTCTCTGATTAAGCAAGAAAGGCAGTTTTGAGATGATCAAATATTTGCAGTGCAAGATGTGCCCTTGTTCCATGGTGGAACATTGATGTGCACTCATCTCTGTCTCATTTAGCTTTGGAACCATGTGACTTGCACATAAATGTGCAACTGAAGTGCTTGGGTTTGTTTTTTATAATCTTATCTTTGAAATAACCCAAGTTTTCATCTCTTTCCCTCCCAGCGTGAGTTGAGTCTGTCTCTAGGTGTTCTGACTACCCCAGCTCTTGGCCACACATGAGCTCTAAACCAGCTCTCTGTTCTGAAGTGAATCTTTGAAATGTAACTGTGGCAGCCCCTTGAGCGTTTCCAGCCCTATCACCTGCTCCATCAGCTCTTGGTAACTCTGATTAGGAAATGTTCTGAGCCAGAAAGCCCTTTCCCAGAGCTTAGGGTCCAGATCTTAATATTTGTGCTGACCCTTGCCTCTTAGACCCTTCTGAAGATGAGCATGAGCTGATCCTTGCAAAATATTTCTAGGATGCTGTAAATAATAATTTTAAACATGTGTAAGCTTCTCCTTGAGGGTCAATAGATAAGGCTGAATTAAAGTGGTGTAACTCTGGAGAGCTGAATGATTGTGAGAGACTGCCCTGGCTGAGGAACCAATGGACAGCAAAACACTGGTGGCTCTCTGCTTTTTCCTACTGTGTGGAGAAAAATAAACAGGGCAGAATGGAGATAGAGGCTTTAGGAGGCTGAGTACACTTGATCCAATAATATTTACACTTACTGTGACATTCCTCTGGCCCTGACAGGATGCTGAGACTTTCAGGGAGGCTTAGCCTTCAGATTTACCCTAAGAACCTGGAGAGACAAACAGAAAGCAGAGGGTGTTTAGAGCTATCAGCTTTTCCTTACAACACAGCAATGACTGTTTTGTGAACTGAGCATGGGCTGGTTGGGATCACACAGAGGTGCCAGAGGAAACAGAAGCATCCTGAATATTTGAGAGTAGGCTCAGGTCACCTCCAGACACGGGGACACTTTAACAAGATTATTGATACAGGCCTCTGTAAAAGACCCAAGTTACAAGTGAAACCTGGCTTCATGTTGGAGTTAGGGTTTTCTTGCATTTGGATGGGAAAGTCTAAAGGAAACCCTTTTTACTCTAGTGAAAGTGAAAATGGAACCTCAAACCAGCTGCTATGTCCCTCTGCATGGAGACTGTATATATTTATATATCCAGCATGCTGGATTGACACAAAAAAAATAGCTACTGAGATCTTAATAGCTCACCACAGTAATTAAAGATTTACAGGCTTCATCTTTGCTTCCATTTTCTTATGGCAAGAGGGATTGTTCTTGCTGGTCTACCACAGGATGCCAGCCCTGCTTCTCCTGGGGCCACCTGCACCAGGACAAAGGCCAGTCTCAACAAACACCCCTGTGCTGCTGTCACACACTCTGCTTCTGCAGTGAGCCTTAGAACTGTGGCCCTGGTGAGGGACAGCAGCACGTGTGACACTTGGTGACAGTGCTCCTGTGCCTGTGTGCCTGCAGCTGTGGGGAAGGAATGGAGCCTGGGTTGCCAGCCAGGAGAAGACATGGAAATGCCTGGACTGGTGTTCTGCTGGCTGCAGGAGCCGTGGAGGTCCCCTGCTGCTCTCTGCTGTGATGCAATCCCTGTGAGCAGAAGCGGGGCCTGGGATTTGTGTTCCCCATCCTTTGAGGCAGCTTCCACCCTCTCCCACTCTTGGTGCCTGTGGCATCAAGTTCGATGTTGTCTGGTGGCTGATGTCGTGTCCAGCCAAGCCCTGAGCCTGTGGCCATGCAGACAGCACCCAAAGGCATTGGCAGATGGAGCAGAGCTGCTGTTTGCTGTTGGATCATCAGTTGCCAAGGCCACTGCAGTGTCCCCTTGAGAGCTCCTTGCCTGAGCCACTGCCTGTGTGGCAGTTTTGCTTTGTGTCTGCAGCCTGTGAAGAACCAGATGTGAGAGGTCATGGTTTTGGCAACTTAACTCTCTTTAAGGCTGTAGCTGTTTTCTGGAATTCTGACAGTGTTCTAGGTCAGAGGAGTGTGGGCATTTCTTCAGGGCTTGGATCTTACCCTTGTTGATCTCACATGGTAGAGTTTGGCATGTACAGCATTTCTTACACATTAAACAGAGTAACTGCAATTTTGGGATCTTTCAGCTGACTGTCACCCTGTCTAGGAGTCAAAAAGGAGTTACAGATGGGTACCTGGTGTAGAGATATGGAGATACCTCAGCAGCGTGGGATTTAGTTACCTTGAAGACGTCAGTAGGCCACAAATTACCCATCTTATCAAATAAAATCAATGTAGGTGTCTGAATTCCTCAGAGGCTTTGCGTAGCTCTTTGGTGCAAACAATTTACTTAAGATCTGTTCTCTCTCTCTTCTGCCTTCTGGCACTCTCCAAAACAGTCACACCTGATTACCGTGATGGATATTTTGCAGTCTGGTTGGATTTGCCTGTTTAAAAGAAGGACATATCCCTGGGTGTCTCATTCCAACCTGCAGAGTGTTACCAAGCCCTGAGAGCCCCAGACACAGTTACCCATGGACTTGGACCACCCATGGCCTTCACATTTCTGGCTGTTGCTCTTGATTTATAAATGCCTCTCAAGCAGTTCAAGGATGGCTCCTGTCCAAGGTTATATCATGAGGCCATCAACAGGGCTGTGCTGTGATGCAAGGGCTGCTTGATAATCCCAAACCCTTGGATGTGGGAGCAGGGCCTGGGAAGCCAATGTTTTTGAGTTGCCCTGGGTTCCCAGAGCAAACCAATCCTGGCTGGACTCCACCACAGATTCCTGTGGTGCTGGTTCCAGTGCTGCCTTCCAGTCTATCAGGTAGCAGTTGGTATAGTCAGTTTTCAGGACCTGGAATAATGCATAATTTGGGTTTTTTTCTATTTTGCTTCCAAAGATAAAGGATGATGAAAAATCAGACATGTTCAGATTATGAAAGGAGTTCCTGGACTGACAGATCTGCTTTAAAGATTGTCCCATGCACCTGAGACAGCATCAACAAAACTGCATTGGAGAATCATCGCCCCTTCTTTTTCTGCACAGCAAACGACTTCATCATCCTTAAAACTGCCACCATTCTTCATGTTCCACTGTGTTTCCAAGTCCATGATCAGTCTGGAATAACACAAGACATGCACAGACACAGAGGGCACAGAGGTTCCCTGTGCAGGGCTCAGAGGGGACTGTGGCCATGTGTGGTTAAGGACCACAGCCCAGGGAGGTGCTGCAGGAGGCACTGCACACACTGCATCTGGAGTGAGCAGCAAGACCTTGGAGAGAGGTTGCTCTACTGAACTGAATAAGAACAGCTCCTGACACATTTCCAGTATGATGAAAGAGGCCCTGAACTTTAGCACTAAGCAGGAATAGCAGCAGCTTATGAATTTGTGCTCAAGACAGTTACTCAGTTGCATGGCATCAGTTCCTCGATGCGATGATCGCTGCTAAGACCTCCTGACGTGGCACAGGCCATGGCCAAGGGATGGTGGCTGTCAGGGCTGCAAGTGTGCCTGGCCTGGTGCCCTGTGACACACCAGGCAGGCAGTGTTCCCACAGTAATACAGGCAGCTCTACGTGGGCTGCTGCAGCTGCCAGTGCTTGAGAAAGGCTGGGTTAACCTCTCACCAGAGCAGATCCTGTGAGTTCAGCTGAGTGAAGACCCCATCACTGGGAATTCTGTTTGTTCTTGGCTGCTGTAGGTGTCTAGTGTTTAAAGCAGAAGCCATCATTGAAATCCACGTTGCTGGCAGCACCTCTGTTTGTAGACAAACTCATCCTTCACACAGATGCTTCATGTTACATGCTCTGCTCTCACCTCCCCTTGTGTGGTCCTTCCATTTCACAGCTTGCTTCTCAGGAGTGTGTTGGATGCTCTCACTGTTAATATTTGACTGGGGTGAAGGAGAGCTCATGGGAACAGATAAAAGGCTTATGAGCTTCAGTGCTAGGACAGCCACTGCTTTACTCTGAATTCCCTGGTTTTGATTGAGAGCTTATGACCTTAGGGCTTAGGATATTCAGTAAACCAGGAGACATTCAGGCCTACTGAACATGATGGCTGGTGCTGCTTTAAAGGGTGGAGTGTATTTTGGAGAGTAAATGTCCTGAGAGCATTTGGGCACTGGCTGCAATGCTGACTAGTCCTGCCTCTGCTAATTGGTTTCACGTGGTTGAAATAGTGGGCTTCTGTAGGAGGCCAAAGCTGTCCTGTGTGTGGCTCTCCAACTCAGCAGTAAAACTGAGAGGAGGTAATTCAGCTTCCAAGAAAACACTGGAAGGTCACTCTGAGGTGTCTGTTTTTTCTCTGACGTATCTCCTTTTCTTTATGAGTGCTGCTCTTGGCTTCTGTAACTATGAGTTCTCAGACTTCTGAGATCCTGATCCCACATCCTGCAGAGCTCTGTGTGACCTGCTCCTCTGCCTGTGTTTGCCCTGCTAAGCAGAGAGGTTTTCTACAGCAGGTTAGCAGACCTTGTTCCCTGTGAGGGTGGGGAGGCCCTGGCACAGGTTTCCTAGAGAAGCTGTGGCTGCCCCATCCCTGCAAGTGATCAAGGCCAGTCTGGATGAGGCTTGGGGCAACCTGGCTTAGTGGAAGGTGTTCCTGCCCATGGAAAAGGACTTGGAACGAGATGGTCTTTAAAATCCCTTCCAACCCAAACCATTCTGTGATTTTATGACTCTGTGAAAAGTCATCACACTACAATTTACACCCTTGAAAAGATATCTAGCCATGGTTTTACCTTGGTGAGTCATTCTAGCAGTCCTAGTGTCTCGTGTAAATGTCAACCTTTACTTAGTGTAACTCTAGATCTTTGTGAAATGGACAGAATTAGACTCAGCCAAATGGAGAGCCCAAGGACCTTTGCAACCCAACACCAGAATGATTCCAAGGTACATTCAGATCATGCTGCCGACACAAACCGTAATGACGACATTCTGGCATTACCTGAATAGCTGACATGGCTGCAGAATTATGCTATATGCAACACCAGGACAAATTTAACACAGGGCTAGGAAAGTATTAAATCTGCACGGAGCCCTTTTGCCAGGTGTTTAGATCATGGAAAAGACATTAAATCTGTTTTAGGAACAAGACGAGCATCTGCTGGATCTGAAATACACTGCATTGCAAAGTGTGCGTGTAGAGGGGAGGAGTACATTTAAAAATTTGCACTTAGAAGTGAGGCAGAGCTAGACTGCAACATCACATTAATGAACCAGCTTGTCTTTTATTTGAAAAACAGCCTTGAATGGATACACGGGATAACAACTTCCAATCACTTTGAAAAGGATGCATTTTGCAAGCCATCTGCATGTACCTGATGGTGCTACTCATTTTTACAGAGGTGTTCAAGCTTTGGGAGTGTGTGCTAGACACTTGGGTATCTTGTGGCACTACTCTGTAGGGCTCAACAGAGATATGAATAGGTCTGCAAAGAATGAGGCTCACCCAATGGCTGTGGGCTGGAGGAGGCTCTGTCTGGAGCTATATTTTTTCTGTGCCATATGGCTAAACAGGGAAATTGTCACCACTTCAGCAGTGAGCTCTCTAGTTGTGAGCTCCTTAGTGGCGTGAATGTGTGATTAGAAAGTGGCTTCTCTGTTGCTCCTGGGGTGTGAATAATGAGACTTCTGTAGGAAGTGAGAAAAGAGTGATTTTATTTGCTTCTTTTCCTACGCTCCAAGAATCCCGAGAAGATCATTTGGATTGCAGAGAAATTTGTGATTTGTGGAACAGTTTTTAAAAATGACTGCTGTTCAGGTGGGGACCAGGGCAGGTTTGCATCAGCTGGGATATTCTGAAAATAATCAAATAGCTGCAAGAGGTTATTGTAGCCATTGATAAGGTATTCACAGAAACTGCAGAATTCTGGTTGGGTGTGACGCTTGCTGAGAGTCTTTCTAAATTGTAGAAATGCAGCTGAGTATTTTTCAAAGACCTTTTCTATTTTTGGCATGTTTTCAGAACAGGTAGCACTGAAGAGCACAATTTCAGAGGCTCATTTTCTGTGAATTCAGCTTTTAATGCCTTCCATGAAGCAGGTTGGAGACCTGCATCTCAAAAGCTGTGTCTGGCACTCCTGTGGGCATTTTCCATACACATTTGGGAAGGGCAGAAAGGTGTGCTGGCTTTCAAGGACAGGCTCCCTCTGGAATCAGCAAAGACTGTCAAGCATGGAGCCCAGCGTGGCTGCTGGAGTGAGTGTGCTGTGTTTCAGAGTCTTTGTGCTCCAAAGTCTTTGCTAAGTTTAAGTTGAGTTTGTCCATTTTACGGAGCAAGTGACACAAAGAAAAGAGCATCAGCACTCAGAATGTAATGGCAGTTGAGCAACAGTAGCCTTAATACAGGAAAGAGCACAGTAGAAAGGCTAATTTTGGAACTGCTTAAGGCACATCCCTGAAGCGATGGTGAGCAAACACATCCTGCCTGTGGCTAATGTGGCCCTGAAGCCTGTGGGCTGCTGGTGTTCAAACTCAGGGTGCTCACAGGCACATGTCCCACTCCAAGTGCAGTGTGAAGAGATGGGGCCTCAATATCTGTCCCTTCAAGTTGCCTTTTGGCTGCCTGGGAGGTCCCAGGGCAGAGCAGAGTCCCCGGCGGGGCTCGGGGGCCGCCTAGCGAGAGGCTCCCCTGGCCCCAGGGCACTCCCGGAGGGATGGGCGCTTCATCCAGCGGCTGGGAGCGGCTCACACACCACGGCTGAGGGGGAATTAATTTTATCCCTCATATTACATGCCTCTTTTGAGCACAGCTGTTTCTCAGGACTGGAAAATCCTGGCTTTCCCTCCCCTTATTTGGATAACAGCTGAACTGCCGACAGATATTGGACACTTGAGTCAAAGCGGAGTTCCTAGAACCAAGTGACTAAATCCCGTTTTGAGCACCGACATTAAAAGACGCCTAGAGCTTATTTTAAGAGATGCTAAGCTTCCACTCGAAATCCTGAGGCTCCATACTTGTTAAAGTATATTCGTGTCAGACAGAAATCCTGGTAATTTCCTTCCTTTCTTCCCTATAAAAAACCTCCAACCCTGCCCCACTTCTTTGCATGCCAGAGCATTACAGAGCTGTAGAAGGATTTTGAGCCCAGACTGCCTGACATGTGAAGCCTGCAGGCCCTGGGATGTGCAGGGCATGAAGGCTCTGGTGCCCATGGCTGTGACCTGCAGAGTACATGCAGGTGTGAATACAGGCAACACCATCTGGGGAGTCCCTGGGCACCCTGGGGCACCCTGGGGCACCTGCTGCTCTGTGCTGTATCTTTGGCATTCACACGGCACAGGCACATCCCAGAGGCTGTGCTTAGGGGATGCTGAGGGTCCCTTATGTGAGTCCTATGGACCATTCAATAGAAAGAATGTTGTTTCAAGAACCTGTAAATGCTGTTTCTGCAGTTGGGACTCTGTAAAGCTAGATGAAATTCTTTCCTGAAAGCTGTGAGGGAACACCCAGAGTCTCCACGATTCCTGCTTCCTAAGAGTTCAGTGTTAATGCTGAGCTGGCGCACCGGAGCACAGGGTGAGGCTCTGAGCCATCGAGCCCCGCTCCGTGCCGGAGCATCGGCCGCTCCTGCTGCACAGCCCGGCTGTGCCCGACGAGGGCTGAGCCCCATCCCAGCCCTCCCTGTCACTGCAGACTGCTGCAGGCTGTTATTCCCATTCCCATACGGATGCCTGCAGGTAATAGAGAAGCAGAGCCTCAGCCATAACACAAAAACTCACAGTCTTGTTTTTTTAAAAGGTAGAAAGCGTGCCGTGCACGGTTCAGCCTGTGGGCGGGTTGCCCTCCCCAGCACGGCTCGGTGATGACTCCGCTGCACGTCACGGGGAGGATTAAGTTAACAGGGCAAAGAGGAGGGCGAGCAGCCTGCCCAGCCCCACGCTCCATGAGGGGCACACCTTCCGAGGAGGTGGCTCTCATTCCAGCAGGCTTAGGAGATGGGAATTGTGTGATCGGTGCGCGTAACTGACTCATGGCTTTGCTATCCGGAGCCCCAAGGATGACTCTGCTGCTGTGGCTGTTCCCTGACGTTCGCATTTTCCACAGAACACAGCGAGTTCTGATCTCCTCTGGCCCCAGATCACACCTGCTGCGTGTGCCTCTCCTTTGGGAACAAGGAATTTTTGTGAACAGCACTGCAGGAACTGCAACTGCTACAGGATCCTGTAGCACAGGATGTCTTTGCTATAGTACTAATTACCAAAACGGAAGAAGTGAAGTGCCTTTTCTGTCCCTATGTCTCATGATTTTACTTAGCTGATTTCATTTGCATGGGAATAAAAGGAAAGTATACCCTCAGATGGGAACGCATTCAAATGGGATGTCTCTAGACTGACAGCAGTAGCGACGTTGCACTCAGATGCAAATAGGAATGTGGGGTAGCTTTTGCAGAGCCTGCATAACATTTTTCTCCGAAGTGCTATGCAAAGCAGCACGTGCCTGCTGCAGCTCCTGTCATCTCCTGTCACACAGGTGTTCCTCAAGTGGTTACTGACTGCTGGTCTGATTTTCTGCCATCTAAACCTGAAATCATCAAAGCTGGCAGATCCAGACGAAGCAAAGCTCCTGAGCCTGCTGGAATGTCAGCTCTCTGCTCCCAGGGCATGTGAGGCCCCGGAGCTGCTCACGATGCAGGGCAGGGCAGGGGAGTGACAGTCGTGCTCCACGGGAGCTCCTCCCAGCAACAGCACCTTCAGTTATCCATCACCTCATGTCTGTGCCCTCGGTGAATTCTGGCCGAAAGATCTTGTCCTGGTTCAGCTCCATCAGCGCTGCTCAGCACCTGGGACAGGCAGTACCAGCACTCCACGAGTGGAGCAGAGTCAGAGGGTGAGACCTGAGCGTGCACAACTCAACAGGAGCCCAGCATCCCCCTGGAGTCTGCTTGCTGTGGGGAGTGCTATTTAAAGCTCTCTAGTCTCTGGTTTCCCTGACATGCCAGGAGATGTTTTTAGCTCACTGGTCAGAGAAGTGTCTGTCTGGGCTGCTGAGAGGGCTGTGCCTATGTCCCCATGGTGGTGCCAGGACCTGGCCAGAGGCACCTTCCCAGAGGCACACACCGGTGTTGGGGCTCCCCCAGGGGCTGAGGGGGTTTGTGATGATCATGTGAACCACAGGAGCAATTGCTGAGCATCAGAGTTGTGCAAACCTGGCTCCCTCCATGCCACATGGGCAATGCTGTGGGCTGGGCAGCCTGGGAGTGGGGAGGAAAGCATCCCAATGATGTTGGTCTCTGGCCAGCTCCTGCCCAAGCTGGGGCAAAGCTCTTCCCTCTGCTGCCACCTGAGCAACAGAGTAATCTCAAGTACCTTTCAAATGGTGCTAGAGCAGGCTGTTAGTGCTGTGAGGGTGGCAGAGAGGGGACAGGGGGTGCAGTGGTGCAGTGATGCCAGCATGAGGAGGGCATTTTCCATCATTTTTTCTTTGCACAGCCCTTGCAGAGGCTGGAGAGTCACTGTGCAGTGGGGCAGACCTGGGGTCTCTTTCTCAGTCCTACCTCTGGTTCAGGTCCTATCCCTGATTTCTTCACCAGAGAAGCTGGAGCAACTTCAGCATCTAAAAGAGAATTTGAGTCTACACCAAGAGCTCTGATTCAGCACCAGGGCTTCTGGTAATTATCCAAAACTGCTGGGAGCCAGATTGTATCATATAACCAAGTCAGGAGAGCAGCAGTGGTCACAGCACTGTCAGCCTGTTGCGTGTGCTGCAGTGTCACCACAAAACTCAAAGCAAGGACCCACCTGTTGCACTGTAAAATATGGTAAAGGAAACTATTCCTGTCTGGAAGCTTTTACACAGAGCATAAATCATGCATTTTAAAAGTGCAAATAATCAGAATATTGCTAAGCACTGTAGTTTGGAAGCCTGTGTGTAGAACTAAGGTGTAGACTATGAAGCAATAAAAGGTGCCAATTCCCCAAACCATCATTGTACAAATTGCCTAAATTCACCTGTCACTGTACAGTCAAAGGAAGCTTTTTATAGGGAAATAACTTTACAAACCCCTAGCCATTTCAAAGAAAATTGAGCTGGCAGAAAGCATTGCATAAAAATAAATAACTTGACAGATGTTTCTTGAATGAAAAATAAGTTCTAATGGTTATTGTCTGTGCCCAGCAAGCATCAAACTGTGCCATCCAAGCTGTCCCAAACACCTCCTGTGACAGTGCCATGTGTCACAGCCTGTGTCCAGGGAGGAGGAAAGGCTGGTTTCAATGCCTGCTGTGGCATTTGGGGTCCCACAGTCTCCCTGTGCCAGGCAGGGACTGCTCACAGCCAGGAGCCCATGCACAGACCAGCAGTGGCTGCACAGCCAAAACCCGCCCCTGAAATAGGATCAGGCTAATTTTAGCTCTGTGGACAGCATTTGATATGGAAGCAGCTGGTGTCATACAAAACTCTGGGTCTGCTGAATGCATTGCTAAAACAAATATGTTCATTTCCACCCAAAGGCCATGAGGAAGCCAGGCCTGATTTTAGCTTGCACTTGACTCATTATAAATCAGAGCTGTAAATTTGTAACCACAGACATGCAGTGCCAAACTCTTAGATTTTAATGCCATTTCTTTGGAAAAGTGAGGTATGACTTACCTATTTCTCTCACCCTGTAATCCATTGCATTGCTAGTATGTTTCACCTGTTTCTGTTTGCACCTGGTGAAAAGGTTTTCTGGTCATACTCTCTGTGCTCCCCTCTTGTGAAAAGTGTTCTGCAGTGAAAAGTTTACTAGATATTGTGCTAATTGCCAAGAGCACATCTAGGCAGTGATCTAAGTGTGTGCTTGGATTACCTTTTTTTGGCAGCTAGGACAAACTTCCTGGGTAGAAAACCCCTAGAAACACAGGAAGGCTTTAATTTTCTGTCTTCTGCAGAGTGACAGAGGTAGCACATGTGCCAAACTTCAGTTCAAGTGTCTCACCAGCAATTGATATTGCTTAATTATTGGAAAGTCTCTCAAAACCAAAAATGCCTAATTTAATGTGTACCCAGCTGCATTGGAAAGCTGTCACAAGTACAGCCACATGAAAAAGAAAATACTCAGGCGACTAAGGGCATAACATTCCTGTTAAGAGGCAGGTCCTGCTCTCAGGTTTGCCTTGCTCCCTGGTCTGCTGAGGAAATATTTGATCCTCCACTATTTTGTCCTTTGGAGCTGGGAGGCTCCACACTCCCATCCACAGGTGGCCATTCCCACACCCCTCTGCATGAAGCCTCCAGATGATGGGCCAGGTGTTCCCTGTGCCTCAGGGCTGTGGCTCCTGCCCTGCTGGGGCAGGAGAGGAGGGCACCGCCCAGCTCTGCCCATCCCAAGGTCCCCTCTGCTGCTGCCCTGTTGCAGTGACACAGACAGGCTGTCCTTCCTGCTTGGCTGCTGCACAGGAGTAGCCAGTGATATGCTCTGGCAGCACAGGGCTGGACAGTGAACTTCTGTGGCTGTAAATGATGTGCTGGTAGAGAATCAGAGCAGCCTGTGCTGCTGCAAGGTGGGACACAGTGTGAAAGATTAAATCCCAACCCCTCTGCTGTGGTTCTGGTCACCTGCATTACCTACAGCTCTCAGTGCTGTCAAAAGACACCCACTGAGAAGTTGTATGATATTTTCTGGCCACTCTCTTCCCCATAGCACCTCTATCTCTTTTCTCTTTCCCCTGCCCACGAGCCACATTTAGGAGGAGGCTTTGGAGCCCCGTGGATGCTCTGCTGCACAACCCAGCCCACATCACAGCTGAGGGTCTTGGGGACCATTTCATCTTCTCTCAGCCCAGGACACTGAATGAAGCCCTGGTGGATTGGCTGCTTGCAGAGCACCCCACGAGTGAAGTGAGGCATTCAGGGGGCAGAGCTCACCATGGCTGCACCCCTTGGACCCAGGCTGTGGAGCTGGGGTGCCCTGGCTGCCAGTGGAGTCCTCTCTTGCTTTGGAAAACACAATCTTCCTGGGCTTCCTGGGTGCCAGGGTGAGAGATGCAGGCAGCAGGACTGAGCCAAGGATGCTGTGGGTTTGGAGCTCCTGGTTTGCCAGGATGCTCAAAGGACCAAGCTTGATGAGCCTAAAGGTAAGAGCAGAGCTCGGTGTGCCAGCAAGGGGAATGCTGCTGTCTGGAAAGGAAAATTATATCCCTGTCTCTATTCCCCATCTCTGAAAAGCCTCAAACCTGCTGAGAACATGATTAATATGCTAGAAAATAAAGTGTTACTTACCTCTGTAAGCCATCAGTTTAGTTTTGGGGCTCTTGCTGCCAGCAGTTTGTGTTAGTGCTGAGTCTTGAAGCGGAAAGTCTCCTCTGCAGCAGCTCCCCTCTGAGGTCTGAAGGCTGTCTGGGGTGGTGGGTTACATTTCTAATGTTCAGATCCCTGCTTGTGAGTGATGGCATGGCGGGAATGTCAGCTGTATGGGAATAAACTGCAGCAATTTATTCCCTCCTGCCTGTTTGAAAGTCAACAGAGTGGCACCATTAGCTGGAAAAAAACAGGTCCAGTGTTGTGAGATACAACGGTGGCCAGATCCATAATTGCTGATAATTTGAAATGCTAATGGCCCTGAGTGCTGGAAAGATGCCAGCTCAGGTCAATTGTGGCTCTCTACATTGAAAGAGAAGTGTAGAAAAACTTCATTAGAAGCAGGACTCTCTTATACAAATGTGGAATGTAAAGAATTTCCCATTCACTTGGGATATAAAGAAAACCTGAGCTTCTTCCCAGATGCTGAGGAATGCAGGGAGATAGCTTGGTGGAGCCAGCATATGTCTAACTGGCCTGAGCAGCCTCATGTAACCACCCTCCAGACTTGGTAGAAGAGCTGTGTAAAGCTCATGGGAACTGAAGGGATGCCCTGATGATGGCAGAGGTGCAGTGCCATCATATTCCTACATTTCACACTAGGTTCACTATCCAAGGAGGTGTCGTGGGGAGGGAGCAGCAGCGAGGCCATTCCTGGAGTGAAGGGCTGTGTCCATGCCAGTGCCACTGCAGCAGGTGTGGTGGGGATTCCTGTGCTCCCAAACCCTTGGAGGAGCTGCTTGGTGTGGATGCACCCAGACAAAGCTGCTCTGCAAGAGTCTATAAACAAATCAGTTCTTGTCTGCCCCCGCAGCAGTGCCCTTCCATGGCTGAGAGCTGGGCTGGGGTTACACGGCTCAGGCTTGGCTTGGTCAGCCTTCATCAGCTCTGTGGCCATGGAAATAACTGCCAGCAGTGTGAGGTGCTGAGTAATTAGTTACCTTTAGTGCCATTCCCCAGATTCCCAGTTTGAAAACATGATTTGTGGTTTGCTTTCCTGCAAGCATAAGCTCTTAAATTTTTCTTTTTGCCTTCCTGCTTCCTTTACACTGAGTCCTAGAGGCTGTGTGAAAAGGTATGATTCACTTTTGGCTAAAGCATCTCTCCTGGCACTGTTATTAATGGCTGTTGCTGCCTTTTTTGTGTCACTGCAAATCTTACCAAGATCATTTGGGCCCAAGGATGGGATGGTTCCTGCCCCCAGCATGGGCTGTGCTGTAGGGATGCTCTCCCCTTCCTCTGGAAAAGAAATTCTGCCACAAATCAATGGGATGTACTTGGATCCCCTCACTAGACAATCCAGCCAGAGGAATTTAAACTGTCATTCACCTTTTGTGGGTGTAATTCCCTGATGAACTTTTGACGCTTTTTGAATGCAGTGGTGGTGGGAAGAGACTGGCTATTCCAGCCATCTTAAACCTTTCCCAAAATGGAAAAGCAGCAGGTGCAAAGGCCACAAATGCTGGGCTCCTTCTTCCTGAAGTGCTTTGTCAAGGGCCCCTGAACTGACATTTCAATTTATACAATGAATTCTGAGGCAGACGAGTAGCGACTTTTTTAAATTTTTTTTTTTTTCTGGAGAGATTTCTGAATGAGGAGTGCAGGTAACAAGAAATCCTGTTGTGGAGATGAAGGGATCTGCCCTGTGGAGAAGCTGGGTATCTTCAGTGGCAGGCTGGTGTCTGGGGTAGTTTCAACAGTAAAAATTGAATTAATTCTGACTGTTGTATTCAGAGTTCAGGCAGAAACTTCTCACTTCTTGAGGAAACCCAGCACATCTTTCCACTGTTGTGTGGAGAAGCTGGGTATAAACTGGTGTTCGTGTCACAAGGGAGCTTGGAATAGGGAGGCAGCTTGGCAGTGCCAGGAATTTCGGGAGAGAGAAGCTCCAGGGAGGCTGGCAAGTCCCAGCAGGTGTTTCCCAAAGAGTTCCCAGGGTCACCTGTGGCACTCCCAGGCTGGTTGGGGCTGGCTGCTGGAAGGGAGGGTGCTGGGCAGGGGTGTGCCAGGACAGCTTCTGCACCAGCCTGCAGGGCTGTGTGAGGGTGGGGGTGCCCACTGCTGGAGACAGCCTCAGACAAGGGCAGAGAACACGACTGCAAATTGAACTTGACCATTGGTGAGCAGAGGAGAGACTCAGGGAGGTTTCAGTCACCTGGAGGTGTCATTGTCAGAGGATGTCACAGCCTGCTAAGGTGGTGGAGGGGCTGTGAGTGGGTCCTGGGAGTCCCCCCAAGCCTCCTCTCCTGTCTCCCCATGCTGGGGACTCCACGTGGGTGGCAAACTCTGGTAGGCTCTGCCAAGTTTGACTGGTTACACTTAGTCAAACCTGTCTGAAACTGGACTCACCAGTAGACTCAGCCAAGTCTGACTGATTAAACTGAACCAAGTCTGACAGGAGCACTGGTTGGGCTGCCTTCATCTTTAATAGTACACTGCTCCAACCCCAAATTTGGGTTGGTACAGCTCCTCTGGCTTCAGAGGAGCAGTGCAGGTTTATGTGAGGGCTGTGTTTGGACAACAGGGACACATTTGACCTTTCTCCTGACATTGTTGTTCCATTTAAGATCTGATGTTCTCAGTGAGCCAAACAGATCCGTAGTTTTAGCCTAGGTGCTTATCATGGGCATCTTGTAAATTCAGATTATCTCTGGCCACATTAGCCAAATACTCTTCTAAATTATGCTGGTGCATATTTGGAGACTTAAGGGGATTGAGAAGTGTGGTGGAAAAGGACTGCAGATGAGCAGGAGCAATTTGGAACTTTGTTACTACATAACACAAGTGGCATTGCTGGCAGATAACCTGTCATCTGTCAGCATTACCTTCTGAAAGCAGCTTAGCAGAGGTGCCTGCTTGCTCTCCACATGCTGAATCCCAGGAACAATATTTTAGCAGGGAGACTGTCTAGGCTCAGATTGAAGTTCTCTCAGAGTGCTGCAGTAAGGACATTTCTGGATGCTGCCTCAAGGCACCTCTTTATTGGGTGCTCTTACAGCTCTCTTAGTGCTGCTTTCTGACAGCATTCCCTGGGGTTTAATTTCAGGTATTTTGATGTATCTAATGTATTTTCCACTGTAATTTAAACCTGTGCCAGTCTGGGCTATACAGACTTGTCTATAGGCAATTTGAGGAGTGGTGAACATTGTTGGATGTCTGCCAGCCCTGGGGAGGACACTTGCCCTGATATCTCTATAGTTATATCTCTGTATATCTCTATATATCTCTACAGACATATCTATAGCTATATCTCTGTATATCTCTATATATCTCTATAGATATATCTATAAATATATCTCTATAGACTATGCTGATTTGTCCCTCAGCTGGGTCCTCTGCAGGCTGCATCAAGACACAGCTCTGCAAAACATGTCAGAGTTTTAGGTGAGTTTCCCCTGTGAATGTAGGTCCAGGTTTTGTAGCTGAGACATTTCCAGAGTGGAATCTTTCATCCTGGCCTTCCCCTAAGCAGCCAGCTCCCCAAAGCAGTGCTTGCACTCACCATGAGCTCTCATTCCATTTCCTGTCATGACAGCGGTTCCTACAGTCGGGTTTTGCCCTTGGTGCTCAGGAGATGGAGTTAAATTATTGAGGCAGAGAAGATGGCTCCAAGCAGAGCCTTTTCCCCTGGGCTGCCCCAGCCAGGGATGTCAGGACACGTGCAGAGCGTGGATCGCCCGCGCTCGCTGTTTTTAGCTCTGGCAGGAGCTCCCTCTGCGTGCTCAGGATGCCTTCCCAACAGCTGCAGCTCTCTTGATGGACACACAAGCACCTCTGGCCCCCAAGTTTGCGGGTTTCATGGCCATAAACAAGGGCATTTAAAAGTTATATTGCCTGTGCTCTGGCAGAAATATTCCTGCTGACTTCTGTGCATGGCACAGCACCTTTTGTCAGCGTTTAGGGGCTGGCAGGTGTGGGAAGGGGCAGGGGAGTTGGTGGGAAGCCCATTTTCTGGCTAGACAGCAGGCTTAAGTGCTTAGGGCAGAGCCCAATTGTCAGTATAAATAGCTCTCTGGAGGGACAGCGAAAATGATTCTCATACAAAGCAGCTGAACTGGGACCAGCAAAATAATATCCCTTGTGAAAATCACACCAGTGTCTTGAGACCTGCTGTCTGTGTCAGGTGTGGCTGCAAACTGGGCATCTTGGAAAGGCAGTTTTCCAGGAGAGGACTGTGAACCTCTGCAAGTGCCTTGAGTGGAGGAGCAGGATCAGAGCAGGCTGGGATCCTCTCTGGTTTTATATATGGAGATGGTATTTTTTTGTCCTAAACAGGAGATAATTTTTAGGAAAAGAGCTTGATGCTCTTCTCCTTGGGACTGCTGGATTCTTGAGCTCATGGCTGAGGAGCTAAAAGTAACTAACTAAGCTAAAGCTAAAAGAAATTTCACCCTAAAAGTAGGTGTCTGTCTCTGTTTCTATCCCATTCTTTGCATCTAGAGGGGTATTGTGTCCAATTTCATGCAGCATCAAGGACTCTGTTAGCAAGGATTTGCTTGTGATATTTCCCATGCAAATAAATTTTGCCTAAAAAACGTAGTTTATCCCTCAATTGCCACAGGAGACTGTCAGGCACCTGATGAATTTTCATTTATGCCAGACATGAATTAGCCTTTATCTTTTGTGCTGCTGCTCCTGACGTGCCTGTGGCTGCCAGAACAGCAGATGGCACCAGCACCCTGTGCTGCTCACAAAGCTCAGGTGCCCCAGCACAGCCTTGGCTGTGACCAAGCCACTGAAATAGTACAGGGAGTTACAGCTCTAAAATCCAGCTCATAGCAGAGTGGGGAGCTTTTTGTCTGGCTGGGTTTTTTTTTGTTTGTTTGTTTTTTTGGTTGGTTGGTTGCGGTTTTTTTTGTTGTTGTTGTTTGTTTGTTTGTTTGTTTATTTGTTTGTTTTAATCTAAGCATCTTCACAGACAGCTGGGGACTGTAGTTCTACCTGTAATTCCCCTTTTTCTTGTGGGTGCCTCACTGCAGTGGTTTGTGGCTGAACAAAGAAACAAAAGGTTTGATTTCTGCTTGGTGGCTGTTGGGTGGGACAGAGCAGCCACCCCGAGGGGCTGGGACAGGGGGCAGCCTGGGGGAGCTGCAGGGACAGAGGGCAGCCTGGGGGAGCTGCAGGCGGGGATGAGCTGCTCTGTCAGGTCCCCTGGCCAGGACCATGTCTGGGTGCATGGAATCACTGAGCAGGAATTGCAGCCCCCCTTTGCAGCTGGCCCAGCAGTCTGACAGGTCTCCAGTTCTTTGCTTAAGAAGCTTCAGCACCGCCTCTTGTCCATAGCAGAGCCTGGACATGGAATTCAGCCTTCAGCAGGCACATCAAGGGAAAGGAGTGGAAAACAACATCAGGAGATGGAAGGCAGGAGGAAAGGCCAGAAGAGATTGCATTCATTAATTGTGGAGATGTTGAATTGCTCTTCTCCACTCACTGTGTGGTTACATGAGAGGGGCAAAGCTCTGAGCAGAGCTCTGGTTTGTTGTCTAACAAACACATCTGTACATGTGCTTTACCTGGGGCAAGCTTATGGGACTGTTAGTGAAAGCTTTTAAGTTGTCAGGTCAAATCTGCCCAAGCAGGGCTGTTGAGGCAAAGTGGCCTGGTTTTGTTGCTGGTCCTTGCCTCTTCCTGAGTGTTTTCCCAAAGCCATGAGCACTATCTGGGCTCCTCCTTGGTGTCTTTCTGTGCATCTCATTGTGACCTCATCTGTGACCTTCCCCAGGCTTAGCTCCTGAGCTGAGGTGCAGATGCTGTGGCTGCTGCCTTGTGAGGATGCACGGCTGCTCCTCCATGGGCTGTGGGCATTGTCCTGGATCCAAGGGGAGCAGCTCTGCCCAAGCACATGGGGGAAGAGTGTTTGCAGCAGCACATGGCAGAGAAGATTGATCTTCTGAGGGATTTGAATACCCGAGTCCATTAGAGTTCCTTGGGAAATAACTCAGATTCCTGCTGGCACACCTTGGAAATCATTTAAAATTAAGTACCAAAACCCAATGCACTGCAAGACTCCCAGCATGTAATTCTGAACCCATTAGGAGATTTGTGCTAATTTTGAAAATAATCTTCCTTTTTTAAATATTGCTTTGAATGTATTTTGAACTTGAATATTTGGCAGAAGGGGAGCAATTAAATCAAAGAAAAGATTATATTGTGTTACTTTAATTGTGATGGATTGAGTCATTTGCTGAAGGAAAATATCTACAAAGCATGTCTAAGTGCAGAAGCAAAACTGAAAACTGGTCTTGGCTGCTCTCTTCCCTGTGATGAATATATATTTATGTAATGCATTCCTTCTCATATCTTGATAACACCATGGGCCCACAGAGCACGAATTAACTCCACTGAGAACTGCAGTGAGATTGCCTCAGAGTCTGTGTAAGCACGAGCTATCAACATCCAGGTACTCTATGTGTTCATTTACACTTTATGGTTTCAAAGTTATGCAAAAGAGAGGAGGAGCAGCCCTGACTGGATGCATTGCACCAATGTCTGGTGTCATTTGGGGACCAGAAGAGTGTCCCATGGCTGTTGCCAGTGCTTGCTTCTGCTGCCTGTGCCATAGGCTGGGAAGTGAAGGTTGGGGCACGTGGGACTTTGTGAGAGCCCTACACTTGAGCAGTGGGTTTCTCTTCAAGAGGAACTGGTGAACTCTGCCTGGCTTCCACCTGCAGAAAATTAGGCAACAAGTGGTAGACTGTCACCCTGCTTTTTGCAGTTCCATGTTTTTATTTCTGTAGTAGAAGTTCCTATGCATTTCCTATAAACACAGTTCTTGTTTTCTCAACTAACCAAGATTGTTTTGAACTTTTAGATTGTTTTTCATTCCTTTCCCTTAAGGCGGAGAAAGACGATTGACCATGTCTTTATCCTGTGAACTTACAGAGGTGGTAGCCTCTTTGTCCAATCCATGATTGTCTTAAGAAAGATATATAAATGAGAGAATAAAGAAGGGCAGGGCACTTTTGGGGTAGTCCTGCCTGGGGGTTCAAACTGCTGCTCTGAAGCCTGCGTGTTTCTTTCGTAGCCAGCAGTACAACAGTAGACAAGTGATGATTTTATTAAAACTGTCCTTTTTGGAGGTTTAAATTAAATCTAGGTAATAATCTATACAGCAGGTTTTCTGAGTGCAGTTTTTGTGGCTTGTGTTTACCTGGAGGTTCATTTGGTGAGTGCTGGGCACTCAGGGCTCCCAACCCCAGCAACAGTCAGCTGTGAGTGCTGGACACCCTGAGGGACCAGCCCGGATGGGAAGGAGCACAGGAGGAGCACAGGAGGGGCACAGCAAGCTCAGAGGGTGTCTGATGTGTCTGATGCCACCATGGCCATTGTTAGCTCCCCTCAGGGTGTATCATCTGTCTCTGAGCCATTCACATTCCTATTTCAGGCTGCTGGCAGCTGCTGTCATTAGAGCTTCTAACTTGAGCAGAGGGCTGATGGTGCTAAATGCTGCTGGAGACAGGGAATGGCTTGGGCAAAGCTGGGAGGAGTTTTGTCCAGGCAGTGATGTCTTGTCGTGAAAGAATCGTATGTGCCAAGGTACAGCAACAGCTTTTGCTTCTAATTAAGCTGCACCTGAGGAGCTCCTGGGGTTATGGGAACAGAGCTGCAATTCAGGTTTTAAATCTGTATGCTATGGTAATAAAGCCATTAGTATTTGAGGCTGGTGTTGGCTGTTAACTGTCCCTCTCTGATCCTTCCTTGGTTAATGAAAATAGCAGTTGGATAAAAATGCAAAGATTTCGAGTTGTGAGAATGTGTGTTTGCACCACTAATCACTTGAAAAATCAATCTCTAGATCTTCATTTGTAAAGAGCAGCTGATTAGCTGCTCTCTATGCTTTTTCCTTTTAATAAAACCCCTGAGTGGAACAACAGAAGGACTATAATTAAGGAGCAGTTCTTTCCTTTCTGTGTGACATTCTGTCAAATGTTGGCCAGCGGGGAGCTGGCACACACAGGACAGAAATGCCTTTGCCCTGCTGGTGCAAGCCCAGGCTTCACCTGTGAGAGGGAGATGGGGCTTTGCTCCTCTCTGCACAGGCATTGGCAAATTTGGGACTGGACTGTGGTTGTGCTGGATTTGGCAGCACTCTCTGTCCCTTGCTCAGCTGCCCTGGTGGGGATGCTCTTCCTTTGCCAGCAAACTGGAGGTGACAAAAGGAGCCACAGCAGACCCAGGCTCTTGGTTTCCACCTGCTTCTTTCTCAAGGGCCCCAGGTTTGATGATGATGATGATGATGAGGATGATGATGATGATGATGATGATACAAAAGAACTTTTGACATAGTGGAAGATAACTCTAAAGTTAATATTCTGTCCCTCCTGTATTTTACCCCAGAGAGTGACTGAGAGCTTTGAATGAGAAAGAATAATTCTGAAGCCTAGGGATATTCACTAAAATTGTAAAGATTTGTGCTTCTCTTGAATGACTTCCCTGTTCAAAGGTATGCAGTACAATTTGTCTAGCCGGGCCATACATGAAAAAGAGACTCAGTGAACAAAGCTGAGGGCTTTGTCTGTTTTCTGAGTGGTACCTTCTGGTTTCTAAATGGCCACATGTCAGCCATCTGGCAACAAGAAGGTTTTTAGCATGAAAAATTAATTAGACTCAATCTAAGCACAATTCTGCCCTGATTTTCTGCAACACAAGAATAGTTTGTACCCATAAAAGACCAGCAGGAAATACGGTGGAAACAACCATTCCTCTTAAATTTTTGTTGATTTGCTTCTTTTTCACAAAAAGCTAACAGTTCTCCCAGACAAAGATATGCCTTATGCAGGTACTTGCTGTGCTGTCTAAGCTGCCCAGCCCAGCCTGTCCTACAGGTGTGACCACCACAGCTGCTGCCTTGGCCAAACAAGGATGGCAGATAATGACAATAATGACAATATATGCCAATAATGACAGATTGTGCCATAATGGGTTTATGATGTGGACAAGTAATTATTATGGACTGAAGCAATTCTGCCAAGCCTTGTGACTGAAGCTCCAGAGATAACAAGGCAAAATGTCAATACAATAAAAGAGTGAGATGGGGAGAGACTTTCGGTTATTTTTCTTCCTTCTTTTCAAAACTGAGCGAAGACAAAAATCTGATTGTTTCCTAAATTTGGGTTCTTTGTATTTACATTAAGGTCACTAAGAGAAAAATACATGGAAATTTCAGCTTTACCCACAGAATAGTGAGCACGATGTGGAACTCAGCAGAGCTCAGGCAGCTCAAGCACAAAGCTAGTCTGGATTCTCTTAGGGTTTTGCCTAAATGCAGCTGTATAAATTCACTGATAATACAGTGTCTGAACACTGTTACAGGAGTGTTGGTGTAAGGTGTGGCAAGTTGGCAAACAGAGGTCTGGGTTTCTTGGGAAGAAGAGCTGACACGAGGGTGGTGCAGGAAGTGTTGCAGATACTGCAGGAACATGCAGAAAGGGATTGCTGGCCCTCACAGCACTGCTGGGAGTCAAAGCAGAAAAAGCAAAGCTGGACAGGGATGTAGGGCTGAGTTTGCCCTGACCTTTTGTTGAACATAAAATGAGTGAGTTGATCAGCAAATGTATATTCTTTCTGATATCCAAAAACTTCACATTTTGGAGGTGTTTAAAGAGCAAAATTCATGCATGAGAAAAATTGTCTGATCGTGTTGGCAGCACACTGATTTCCTTAGGAAAGTTCCAGCTGATGTTGAGCTAGAGACCAAAAGGATGTTGATCCAAGCCTCCAGCTGATGCAGCTGTGCTGACCCAGCCCAGTGCCCTGGGTGGAACCAGGCTGAGAAGGTGGATGTGGACTTTGCTGAACCTCTTGGTGGAAGTGGTGAGGTGACAGTGGGAGGGAAGCTTCCTTGGCTGATGTGTGCCTCACCTCTGCAGAGGTGAAAAAGGTGGAAAACGTCTTTTGAGGAATTCCTGTGCAGCTGCTGTACTGCAGGTCCAGTGTTTCCTGAGTGTCTCAGGTGTGCTGTGGGAAGCACAGAGCTGCCAAAATCTCTAGGAGGAAAAAGGATGAGTTTGGTATTGGGCAGTTTAGTGTGAAGGGATGCTGCTACTAAAAATCCCATTACTTGCTTAATGGTGCCAAAATCTGACCTTTGGCTCCTAATGCTTTGTAGTAGTTATTTTTTAATTTAAAAATTACCTAAGTGAATGAAAACAACTTTTTCATCTATACATGACGGCTGGTAGAAATTCCAGAGTGTGTTGGTGTTTTGTTGTGGTTTTTGTTTGTGGGAATTTTTGTGTGTTTTTGTTTGTTTAGTTGGTTTTGGTTTTTTGTGGGTTTGTTTGGGGTTTTTGTTTTTGTTTTCTTGGTTTTTTTTGTTTTGTTTTTGGTGGGTTTTTTGTTGTTTTGTTTTGTTTTGTTTTTTTTTGGTTGGGTTTTTGTTTGCCTTTTTCCCCCCCAAATCGAAAACCTTCGATCTTCACTGTCCTGATTGGTAAACCTGAATTACATGTTGTTAAATCCTGGTTCTGTGTCCTTGCATCATGTAGACGTTCTTGCTAAATCCTGTGAGAAGTTTATCTCTGCTCTTTCCCAGTAAGTAAAGAAGTGGTAGAGAGAAGGAGGGAAAGGGAAACTGAAAATCCAGGTAGAGCAGGCTGAGCACTGGAGGATTCTAGAAATGGGTAATGAGCTTTGAGACAGGAGTAATCCATTCCCCATATGTATTTTGGAAACTCAGCCCGGGAGAAACCTTCCTCTCCCTGCAACCATCCCAGATAATAACACATTTCCTACCTCTGGCACCAAAGGGGTTCATTTTTGATGTGCTCAGTGCACTGAAGTCAGTGCTACATGAGCCAGATTTCTGTCTTGGCTGCATCTGGGGACATTTCAGAAGCTTCATTGCTGTGTGAAGGACAAATCCATTGTACCTCTGTCACCCCCTGGGAATTCTGGAGCCTTTCAAGGCTTTTTGATTAGGACTGCAAAGTGTTCATTTTTGCAGGAGGATGACTGCTGAGATGTTAAAACCAGACAGGAGATTAACCTAAATGCTGAACAGTAGAGTAAAAAGAATGGGTTTTATACAGCCCTAATAATTTGATTTGAAAGGAGTGTTTGGTCTACCAAAAATCCTTTAGAACAATTTTTCTAGAAATTAATGCTTTTAGGTGAACTAAATCGAGGCAACTTTTGATCAGAAGGAGTTGTCAGTACCTGGTTTTCCACCTGACTTTGTGGGGAAGCTGTGCCCAGAGGGCTGGGCAGGGAGTGGTGGGCACAGGGCTGGCCAGGTCTGTCTGTCCTGCAGAACTGGCACCTTGTGCTGAGGGTGGCTGTTGGGTAAGTGGTAGAATGAGGTTTTCAAGGTTGTCAAGAACTCATTTCATTGCCTAGAGTTGCCTTTCCAGCTGGTTAAATGGTGTCAGAGCCAAAGCAAATTTAAATCCAGGCACATAGGTTTGCAAGAAGAGCAGGAGAGAAAGCAAAGTGGGTAAAAGTAGGTCTGAGGAATTGGGTAAAGGAAGAGCAAGTGTGTGAACCAGTGCTATGATGGCTGCATAGCACAGTGCTGGTTCAACCACCTGCAAAAAAGGTTTATGGTGTGCTGAGCAGACATCTTGGCATCAAAACCTTATTTATAAATCTTTCCATCACAATTCCAATAGTGTTGGAAGCTAGAAATAGCACAGGCATAGCAGGAGCACCATATGGTGAGCATGGACCTCTCCAAGACAGGGCTGGAGCTGGGGCCAGGCTGTGTGCTGTGTTCAGCAGAGCTCATTTCGATGCTGAGCACCGAGGCTTCAGCTTTTAGAGCAAACACGGTGCTAATCTGATTGTTAAAGGTGGCATGTGAGTAATACCTGCCTCGGGGACCAGCTTGATTGCTCTCAAGGTAAAGCAAATGAAGTCGGTATAAAAGGCTGACAGATATTCAAGAAGATAAATTTGACAAGCATCCTCTAGATGTATTTAATACAAAATGCAGATGGCAGTAATTTGCAGGATCTCTGAATTCTGGACATCTAAGGCAGTTCTGCTGGTGTCTCTTTCCCTATCTGTACCATCTACTGAAATACTGACTTGTAAACCCATGAGGATCCCACAGATGAAGTGGGCAGGAAAAGAATTTCTGTTGGTTTCAGCCCTGGTTTGGTCTGTTGCATGAAAAAAAAAAGGAAAAAATAATATTTTTTTGTTTGTACATCTGCCCAGACACACCAGGCTCATGTCTGCTCCACCAGCAGCTCCACATCACATCTGCTCGCTGCTGCCTCCATGCTGGCAGCTGAAGAGGAGAAACATTACTGAAATGTTTTTTCTGAGACACTTCAGCTCCCAGTTTGCCAGCAACATGAACTGGGACAGAGAAAGAAGTATTTCTTCAGAGTGGGGAGATCCTGAACCGGAGCAGCAACAAACTGCCTGGCGAGGTCAGTGGTGGTTCAGCAACACCCGCCCAGGAGCAGCTCCCTGGTGAAGTTTTAATTCGGTAAATTTATGATTATACTTCAGAAAAAGCATTTTATCTTACTGAGCATGGGGGTTAGATTAGATGATATCAAGAGGCCCCTTCACATCCTCAACAGTTCAGTCATTCTGCATATTTTAAAGTTCTACTTAATTGTTAAACTAGCAGCTGACTTTTTTTAGCTTCTCCAAGAAAACAAGAAGCAGCTATTCTTTCTTAGCAGCAGATGTACAGTAACCCTTGATTAAATAAATTTGACTGTTCATAGTTTTTCTTTGTTCGTAACTTGGTTTTGCTCATACCTTGCTGTTGCTATTCTCAGATGCTTTTGTACGGCTGCTGCAGATCCCCTCCATGCAGAAACACAGTGAAAGTATTTTAACACTCACCTCAGCCTTTTAACATGACTTGAGTACTCCTAAAATCTTAATACACTGTGTATTTTTATTTAGAAAGAGGCAAGAGCTCAAAGCAAAAGCTAATCAACTCTGTAAATTGGTAAGTCAGCAAAGTACATGATGCTAACAAAAACTCCCCAACTTTTCCCTTGAAAGATTTAAATTTTTGTGAAATGAATAAAGATGTGAGGTTTAACAGGATACTTGAACTTCCATGATTATTGGGTTTTTCTTGCATAATGCCCTCAGTATGTCTGTGTCTGGTCTGTTTGCATGATGGGGTTGGGAAGAAAGAAAGTTTTTGTTATCATTCATCAAAGACTTTTTTTTTTAAATTTAGTGTCAGAGCTTGGGTTTCCTGGAACATCAAGCCGTAATTATCTCCCTGTGTTTGTTGACCTTTCAGTCAACTCAGATTTTGCTTTTGGATTCAATGCTAATTCTGTGGCCAGTTTTCAAAGGAGTCTCAAGTTCATCTTTAATTAGAAGCCAGGAATCTTGTTCCCAGTCAGTCACAGGACTTCCCTTCCTTCAGCTGACGACTCAGTGCAGTATGTCAATGGTTTTGTTTGAATGCCTAAATACAAGCAAAGTTTTAGCTGGTTTTAGTTAATAAAGAGCATTTCAAAAGATGGTTATGCTCTCATATGCCTTAGGTTTTGAGGAGTTGTGTCTGACAAGCACTGGGGGTCTGACCCTGCCGGGTTGGCAGGAAGCTCTGCAGTGGTTGTGGATGCCCCTGCAGAATGTGCTCTCTTGGGATCAGGTTTATGGTCACAAACACGGATGGTGGCATTCAAAACCCCTGGAATGTGACATTTTCCACAGTTCCCCCCTGCTCCCACCGCCAAAAAGAGCTGGAGATGGATGGCACCTGTGGCAAGAGGCTTGAGAGCCAATTCCAGGAGAAAGCCCAGGCTGCCTTGGACACGTTTGATGTTGGATGACATGATTGACACCAGCCCCAAGGAGGAGATCTCTGATTTCTATCCAGGGCAGGAGTGCACGGTGCATTTGGTGTAAGTGAGAACTTGACCTGCTCATACGGTCAGATAGGTCTGGGAATAAAGAGCTGGAATCACTGAGACACTTAAAGCCATCTGAAATGCACAAATGAAAATGTGTGCTGGATAGGGTATCATGCCATGCTGACAACATTGCTAGGCTGACTGGCAAAGATATTCTTTACAAGCAGTGAAATAGTGTCCTGGATATCTTAAAAGAGATTATTTGCTGAATAATTTGCTTCCCAAAGGTTTACTCTGTGGGTGCGGTGAGGTCCCTCTGACCTTTACTTTGCAGCTCCTCAAAAGAAGATAAACTTAGAGCCACCCAGTGAGGGTGTGAAATGCCCATCCTGCAGCACAGCTGGAGCAATCCCTGTCCTGGGCTCTCCCTGCTGATTGCTGTAAGAGCTCCCAAACCTTACAGGAGGAGGTTGGGAGCCCCTCGCTGACATCTCAGGTGCCTGGTGGCTTTGTGCTCCTGCAAGGACTGCCAGTCCCTGGAAATTCTCTGGGCGTGGCTGCAGTTTGTATGTGGATCTTCCTTCTGTGCAAGTTAAATATGGAATGGTTCCTGCGTACGCACACACACACACACACACACACACACACATATATAATTATTTACAACCTGTTACAATCTATTCTGAAACTTGTAAACTGTATCTCCACTTTCTTGAAGAATCTTGCTGAGTCTCTTACAGGGTCTGATCTCCATTGAGACCTTGCCTCAGCTCTGTTCTGCTCTATCAAATTCAACTCCTTCCCTGCCACCTCAGAGTCCATCCCTTTCCCCAAAATTTAGGCCATTTGGCAGTCATTCCTGCAGCTGAAAAGAGCTCCTTTAGCAGATGGATCTGCCCAAGAGACACTGGGAATGGGTAAGGACTGTGAGGCCGTAGTTGTTGTTGGGTTGCTGTGGTTATGTAAAAGGAGAGGCACCTAGAGAGCTTTGGTAAGGAATTCCAGAAGAATGGGAAATCAGCTCTGGAGAAACTGTTCTGGGATCTCCTTCCTTTTTTTGATGCACACAAAGATTCTTGACTTTTATTCTTGCCTAGGTTTACTCCTCATGTGTAAGAAAACAGTGGTTGCATTTATTTGAAAAGCAAACAAAACACAAATATCACTCCCACCCCCAAACCAAATAATCTGATGGGGATTGAACAGCTTCCATTGGCCAACTACTTCAGAAAATGTGGGAATATGATCAGACTACAGTCATGGGTGGGTTTTTAGCAGTTGTAATGATGGCAAATCCTGAGATGGCTTCAAGGTAGAAATTAAAGCATGGAATCATCTCACACAACAATACCATCCAAATTACTGTAATCCCAAAACTAGTAATTTTTAAACTTGTTACTAGAAAAATCTGTTGGCTCTTATTGAGAACTGGGGATATTTGAATGTGCTGGGGAATGTCAGGGTGCCCTGGCAGCCTGTGGAGGTGGAGCAGTGCAGCTTTCATTGCAGCTGTGCCTGGGAAATCTGCGCCTCTCCCAGTCCCCTCCGGCACTGCGGCTCTGATTCCAGGCAATTGAGCACTGCACGAGTCTCCAACCAAAACCGGAGCTGGCAAGGGGAGTAGGAGATTCTCTTTAGAGGGAACTCAAACTTTCAGAGCTTCTTGTGACTCCAGTAGCCATTCTTGGGTGTAAGAACTAATTCAAGGAGATGGTACAGCCCTGACATCTACATGAATTAACAGGTTTTCCTCACCAGGTATAAGGGTAAAGTAAATTCTGCAGAGAATAGCTCCACACAGGTGCCAATTCCATCACATTATGTAAATAGCCTGTGACTAATGGAGAAATCTATGAAATGAAATGAAAGAAATGAAATGAAGTGAAATGAAATGAAATGGAAATTAAATAAAAGGCATCAGTCAGTGCATTTGCATGGAAACCAAAGGAACCTTGTTTAAAAATGAGTGATAGCAGACAAGATAATTCTACAGTTGCCATTGTGGAATATTTCTAAGTGTCTTATTAGCATAGAATTGAAAGGACAATGTTGTTTATGGAGTCTATGAGGTTCCACTCAGTTCTGCAGTCTGTCTGACCTTCATTGTGAGGTTTCTCAAAGCTTTGCTATAGATTCACTCTCCTCTCATTTTTTAATTGCTTTTTTATTTCTACTTTTATCTATTTTTCTGTCCTTGTTTTCATTTTTTTTCTTCCTTCCTGCCTTTTATTTTACCCCTTAGCTTTTAAAATTTTTCTGTCTCCTTCTATTGAGCTGGCTACTCCTATTTTTTGATTTTTTTTCTTGTTTGTCACATACCCTGTTGCTTTTTAATTTTTCTTTGTGTCTGTTTTTTTTCTTTTCTCTCATCCTGATGCTTTAGAAGGTCACCTTAGCACACTGCTGTCTCTGGAGAGTACTTTGTACCCCTCTGGGTTTGTCAGGACATCGCTGGAGGTCACCCTTGCTCCTTGGAGCAGTCTTTGTGTCCTCTCCTCCTTCTCATTTTTCTCCTCTGGGTCAGCAGCTCCCTCACAACATCTGAAGTCTGTTCAGGTCCCTTCCTGAGTACCTTTGTGCCCTTGAGCCATGCTCTGCATGCTCCATGGCCATCCCCCCGACCTGCAGCAGGCTTGGATCTTTCTCAGATCTCTGGCTCTTTCTTTGGAGGTTTTGGTGATTCTTGTTGTTCTGGTGCCTCGTTTGAATGAGGGGTGTTCTATCCCAGTTACAGACAGTACAATTCACCGGCTGGCCAGGGTTATGGTTTTACACAAGGTAATATTTATTTATCAGTCAATGGGAGAAATCAAAGTCTTTAAATCACACACAGCACTGGCACTGCCTTTGTCTAGACAGGATTACAGTCAATAATCAATTGAGCTCTTTGCTCAATGGAATAATTTCCACAATGGAAGCCAGTTCCCAAATATCTAACCCTAGTTATATGTGCTTAAAGTGAAACCAATCAACCATAAAATACATAGACATGTAAGGACACAGTTCACTTACAAGGATGTTTATAAATATATTGGTCTGGTCTGCCTGACCAAACCACTCAAACAAAGCTCTGATGCAGTTTTTATTTTTTAAAAACTGAGACTTTGTACGCTGGAATAGCTTCTGGGAGTTCAAGCTCCTCCTTTAGCTTTCTGTAGTTGATTCCATGGTGCTGCTCCCCCAAGGAAGCTCACAGTCCTCCAGCTGGTTGCATCAGGTAACCACTTTCTGCTGAGAAAGGCTGTTAGTATTTTTTTACTTGACTATACCAATAAAACAAGGGAAAATAAAGTCAGCAGCATTACCCAAGACAGGGCAACGTTTGCCAGTTAACTTGAGCAATCTTTTAAGTGTTATATATTGCAGTTACATTTACCACTGTCACACACCACGTTGGAGTCCATAATACTTATGCTTTAAAAACAAGTAATTACTCTTTGTTCCTATTCCTGTCACAGTCAGTTGAGTCCTACTGATTTGCTTGGAAGTTCAGTATCAGGATGCACAGGAAGCCAGTGGATGTAGTGAGAGAATGTGCAGTGCTGAGGGCGATGTCTCCGAGACAGTGAGGATCCTCTGTTCCGTTAACAATGATTGTTAGAAGTGCAGCATCAGGGAGAGATACTTGATGATTGAATGCTCAGTACAGAAATGGAGCATCCATCAGCACTTGAGTCAAATGCAAGTGTGAGTAAGAAATGAGAAAGAGAAATCAAGGCACAAGTATCATTGTTCACTTTTGATTCTGAAGCAGTGTCATCACTCAGAGAGTTCCCACCTGCTAATGAAGAACCCTCTTATACCAAGATTCAGACTGGAAGAAAAATTGAGTGCTTAACTCTGATCAGGATGTCAGCAATAGACAGTTGGTATTACAAAAAATGATGGCAATCTTCTTTTTTTTTGCCTGTCTAATGCATACAGCCCAAGCACTTCCAGGGAGAGACAGTAGAGAGACCATCCATCAGCATCACATGATTTGAACCAGAATTCATTTAATGCTGTTTTTAAACCACTTGGGACATGATATTAAAACCACCTCTGCTGTAAAAGTAAGCACACTTGGACTTGTCTATGGGATGGGATGGTATGGGAGCCACTTAGGCCAAGTTCACACATGGGAATCTCAGCTGGGCCTGATTCAAGCATTAAATACTGTCTGAGACATTTGCCAATGCGAGTAATCTGAACTGCTGTGCTAGTTTTAATAAATTACAGTAAATTGTGAATGTCATGTGCTTGTAAAATGCTTTAAGCTTGGGCCCTGAAGCTGTAAACAGTTTATTTAAATATGAGGAAGACAGTGGTAGAGATTTGTGTTCCAAACCTAGGGAAATCCAGCTGATAGCCCAAACTCTAGGAGGTGTGACACCAGCATTTGTTAAATGAACTTCTGACAGGAGTAGATGGTTTTCAGTACAGGCACTGGGATCCCCAAGAGAAGTGAAGTTCCTGGATCAGATTTGCTCTCAGTTAAGCCAGGTGCAATGAAGGCAGTGAATCACTTTGTTACCCAGGAGTCTCCGTGATGAGAGAAGCAGCTCCATCCCCTCCCCTTCACCAAAGCACAACCAGCCCCTCTGACCATGCATGGCCCCAGTGCCACTGACTGCAAGTTACTGCTTTTAACTTCATTAAGTGCCTGTTGGGCTGAACAAACAGATGATCAGCATCAGCACATCAGCAATAAAGGCAGCTCAGTGACCTAAGCTGGAGTTCATGAAAATAGTTAATACTGAGATGCTCTCAATAGTCTGATCACTGGTCTTTATTAGGTATTTATCTGCCTCCTGGTTTCTTTTCTATGATGCACAAGGCAGGTGTTTAAATTAAGATTTGTGTAATTGACTCCAAAAGCATGATATTTGATTTAATTAGAAAAAAATCCTAAATTATGCCAAAGCTAATCCATACCTATCACTCAGTTACTTGATTACCATGTCACTAGTTCTGCCATTCTTACTTTTGTGATGGGGCTGCCCTTATGACTTCTGTGAGCTCAGACACGAAGAGATTTCACAGAGGTCTTTTATCTCAGTGTGAATCAGGGGGCACTTAACAAACCTGAGTATCTGCACGAGCTGGTGAGGCTCTTCTGATAGAGCTCCTCTGATGAGTAGAGTGGTGCAGACAGTCTGGACTAATGCTGCAACAAGAGAACTGTGCCCTGGATGGAACTGGATGGCTATGGAAAGGGATGGTCCCTCTCCAAGAGAACTTCATAGCCTTAAGGTGAGTTTCAGCACAGCTGATTCATCAAGGAGCTCATTGTAATTTGAATGTTCGTTCTTTTTGCTAAAGTGGGGCGTTGATAAATTGCTAGAGCATACTTAACAAGAAATCTTACTTACAATTCTTAGAATAGGGAGTTTTGAAACTCAAAAGAAAAAAGAAGGGGCTTTAGCAATACAAGTCATTAATTATATTTCATTTGAACAAGAGGAAGCATGGTGAGTTTTTGGACTAAAACTTTTTAGTACTGTACTTAAACAGCCCAATATTAACTGATTATTTATGTTGTTACTATATAATGGATGAAGAATAAGTTTGGCTATTTTTTTATTGTCACACTGGAAAGTGGTTTTTAAAATGTTTTAGCTTAAAAAAAGTTGTGTTCAGTATTATAACTTTAGACTTCGTTGCATTGTGTTACAAAAGAAACTATTTTCAAACACAAAAACCGTGTTTCTGTGCACAGAAATGGCTACATCTGCTCAAGTGTGCCCTCTTACTGGTGCAGAAATGTGGGGAAAAATATTGCTGAAATAAAAATGAAAACCTAATTTTCTACTCAAACAGAAATCTGAGTAAGTAGCTAAAACAAAATTTACTCTAAATTCATAGTGGGTTTTTTGATAATGGAGATTCTGAAAGGTCTGTTGTAAGGAGCAGTGATTATGGTAAGAGAGAAAGTAATGATCTTTACTGGTGATTTGGAGAATGCAATGCTTTTAGAAGAAATGCTAAATATGTATTCCATCGTGAACAACATCATTCTGAGTGAAACTTTCAGTACATCAAATGGGTCCTGTTGTTAAAATACATTTTCTGGCCTGAACTGGTACTAAACCAAAGCAAACTGCATGAAGGGACTGTAAGAAAGGTGATGGAGTCTTAGGAAAACTTCAAGGGCCTTCCTTACAGTGTGAACTGTGTGTAAACTGCAGATTAACCAGGGAAGGTGTTGATGTAGGATTGGAAAATAAAAATGCCAGAAAACTGTGTGAAAGGCTACTGAAGTTAGGAATATCACAGTGTTCAGGGTTTACCTGGGGGAAGCCAGGTGTTTAGGAAGGACATCCCCATCAGTGGCTGAAATGGAAACATTTTTATTGGAGTTAAGGTAGCACGCCAGTGACTTGGAAACTGTGGATTAGAAAAGTAAGATGTTAATACTGTTTATAATTCATTATTATTGATCTTTAGGACTCTTTCAAGTGGTTTATCAGCATTAATACTATCATAAAGTATTTGTTAAGAGTATGGTTATGGGAGCATAATCCTGGTTTTGCTGAACTAAATGGCAAAAACTTCCTCTAAACTTGGTGGTAACATGACCAAGACCTGCAGAAAGAGGCCATCTGCAACAAAATACAGAATTTTGGAAACTGCAGTTAGATTATTTTATATATCCACATGGGGATTATTTAACTTCAGAGATCCCTTAGATGCATCCGTTTGCAGGTTTGAAAGGGCAATATTTTCATATTCCTCTTGTGATGCTGAGCATCTGCAGTGGTGAGCTAATACTACCAAATCCTTCTGAAAGTTCCTGTTCAGAAATCCATAAAAGATGGGATTGATACATGTTGAGATCATGGCCACAAGGTGGCAGATTGTAAATGCCAGGTTATGATTACAGCTCATTAGTGCCTCATAGTTCCAGTCAAAAACCACATTGAATATATTGAGAGGCAACCAGCAAGCTGCAAAGGTCACAACAATTGATACCAGCATCATATTGATCCTTTTGTTTTCACTCAGCCTGTTCTCATTCTCTCTCATCCTGTCTATTTTGCCACGTCTCCTTCGAAGACATACAAATATCCTGAGATAGCAGATGAAAATAAACCCCAGTGGGAAGCAGTACTGGAAAACCAGTAGGCTTGTGGTGTAAATCAGTCTCTCTGTAAGAGATGGCCATGCTTCGATGCAAGCAACTTTGTTCTTGTAGAAATCACTATGAAAAGACAGATGTTTGAAGGGTTCATCTGTTATTTGGTGAAATACTAAAAAAGGAGTGGATATTATGAGGGAAAGCCCCCAGATGAAAATAATTCCCCAGTAAGCATGTGAAATATTAGGCTTCCAGCCACGTGGGTTCACAATTAACTGATATCTCTCAATAGCAATGAGTACCAGTGAGAAAATGGAGACTGTGACAGATAGACTTTGTATGAAAGAGCCTATTTTGCACATTGCTTCCCCAAATATCCAGTGGTCCATCAAGGTATATGCAACTGTGACAGGAATGCACATGATACAGATCAAGACATCTGATAAAGAGAGGTTGGCAATCAAAATGTTGGTAACATTTTGAGCTTCTTTCCGTCTCTTTATTATAATAATTAAGCAAAGATTTCCAACAAGCCCCACTAGTGTAACCAATGTGTAAGCTGTAATAAGCAAGAATTCTGCAAGGAAGGAAAGTTGGCATGTATCAAAGTTCAAGAACTGAGAAAGGCTAATGTTAGAGATAGTTTGATTAGCCAGGATCTCACTGGGATGCTGAACAGCTTTATCCATCCTGAAGCATCTTCCAACCTATGGACAAAACCTTGTATTATTTAGAATATACTTTGCATGGAGATTTTCAAAGCAGTGAGTACTGTAGGTCTATCATTCTAGTTGGTGTCCTTAAAGTTTTGAGCAAATCTAACATGATTGATGACAGTACTGGAAAAGCACATGGTTACTAGTGGGTTTATGTATCTCTGGGGAAAGGGGTTGATGTTACCTTTTGGAGGTTCTGCACTGACAGTGCTACAGATCTGTAACTGATGTACAAGAAATAGCTGTGATAGCACCTCTGACTAAACTTGTATGGACACTTTCATACAAATCCACTTTTGCCAGTTGTGGATAAAGTTTGCTTTTCAGAATAAAATATTCTAATATCTGTCTCTGCCAAAGATTTAACAAGGTTTAATGGATTCCAATGAGGATAACCTGTTGCTTTTGTATTACCAGAAAAGAAGGATTGGATCCTGTCATTACTCTCCTAGCTTAGACATCACACTTGCATTTTCTTTAGAGGTACAAAGCAATGTGAGTTAATATACTCAATCCTCCTGAAATAATCAAAATTGTGTACTTGAGCTCAAATGGCATTCAAAATCTTTATGAATGATAAAGGGAGTTTCCTGTTCTGCTGATGCATTGAAGATAGTGTGTCCTTTATCCTAAATCTAACCTGAGAAAAATGTAAAGAAAACAAAGCTCACATTGTAGTTATACAAACAATTATTCCTCTTTCAGCTCTAACTTAAAGTCAAGCAAAAAAATCTGATATTAGCACAGTTCTGTGGTTTTAAAACTAATATTAATGGGAAGAGTTAGGTTCAACAGAATATGGTTTGAATTTATCACTAAGAGCAAAAGTTGATCTTAATTTAAAGGCTCACCAGCTTTCCGGCCAGAAAGAGGTTATTTCCAACTTGGGAAAGGAAAAGTGAATTATGAAAAGAGTTACTTCTAAAATTTAAAAATGGGTAATGGATATATGCTCTACACATATATCTTTCAAAACTCAACTTTAACTCACCTTAATTCCCCTGTGAAATTATTGGAAAACTAGCTGGAAGGAGATCATTCTTCACTCCGAGTAATGGTGTTGAGAGCCTGTGGAGAAAGGAGAATGAAGAAGCAGTGGGAAGTTAAAGAGGATACACAAAAAGAAGAGATAGCTGGATGTTTTATCATCACTAGAAATAATCTGCTTATATGTGGAAGTTTTGTCAGTCTTTTCACAGAAATTATTGACATTATTTAATCACTAAGTAGTAAAACAATGTTTGGTTGCTTGTACAAAATTAAACACCTAATCCAGGGTTAAACTAGAATTATGATTCTGTAGTTGTTTTCCCACAAACACTCAAAGAATATTCCAGCCAGAGTTATATCCTGGACTGCTTTACCCTGATACTTCTGTTTTGACATAAGTTTGGGTGCTTCAAATTAGGATTTTAAAAAAACTTCAAAAAATACCATGCTTGCCTTTGGAGCATCTATTTCCACTCTCATTCTTACTAAATATCCTTTTCAATCATCATATTAATGTTGGTGTGGGCAGTGGCTGTAAATATATGTACTCTATGTGGCCCTGATGTCCCAAAAATGGCTTAATTTGTGGTCAGGGCTAACACTAAGCCCTGCAGTCTCCCTAAAGAATGCACCTGTCTTGGTTACAGCTATATTGGGGAATGACATGGAAAACTCTACAATCCTGCTCCAAAAGCTATGGAAGTCTGGTGGCTCTGATAGATTTTGCAGTCCCTTGCAGGTGTCCCTACTTCAGCAGAGCAAGACCAAGAGCAGGATACTTCACTGTGTGCCCACCGGCCTCCAAAAACCCTTCTGCTCCTGAATCCAGGAGAGAGGCCAGTGACTGTGACTCTGCCAGTCATGTCCTGCAGAACCAATGATGTGGCAGGGCAGCAGCACCTTCAGGCCCCCTATATCCTGGAATGCACTGTAACACACCTTTCCCTGGATCTGTACTGATTGCCTGGCTGGATTTGTCACACCCAAGAATGCATGTGCTGGAAGGACAGAGGCACTAAATTGTAGATGTACCACCAACAGTGTCAGTTGTTGCCCCAGTGAGATATATTGCCACTTCAGAAGTGGGAGGATCTAAAGTCTGGCTGCTTTGCCCCAAGGGTGATCTTTCTCTCTGCAGTGCCTGTGTGGTGCTCACCTGGCTGGCACAGATCTGATACCTTCAAAGGCAAACTCTGGTCTTCTCTGTTTTTCATGTGAGCAGGAGAAGCTATGGGGACTCAAAAGGCCATGAGGCTGAGCCAAGTTTGTAATATTTTATGCACTATTTGCTAAGCTTGTTTATTTCTCCATGGATGCACAACACAGTTTGATAGCAAATTCTGAATATCCTCTCCCAAGATCTCAGGATAATAGGGCTTCTCTGGCATTTTCTGTTTGGGAAAAGTCTCTGTACTGACCTAATCAGTTTGCTTGCTACAGTTTTAGGCATACCCTCCATCTACACTGTCTTTTTCTCAGGAAAATGTGTCATTTCTTTTCACTCTTTGCTTTGTGCCAGGAGTTAAAGAGTGTATTCTTTAGTAAACACCATTCTGCAAGGTAATTTAAACATTTCCTTGGCAATAAAACAATTACACCTGTCTTGGTAAACATCTGGAGCATTCATAGCATTAAAAAAATAAGTTACTCTTGTATTTACTGCAGCATGTTGAACTATATTGTAATACATATTGGCATTTCTTAATCTAATAAATAAATATTATTGGAATTAGCATCCTTGAACCACAACTACAGCTGATACCAGAACTGAAGTGTTTAACAAAAAGAACTAATTACTTCCGCCCCTAATCCATGCATTTTGGAAAAGATTCTCTACCACAGTAAGAGTTTAACACAGTAAGTTATTACAAATCTCTTAGCCTAGTTGTTTCATTCCTCTATCAGGAGAAACATTACTGAAATGTTCATAACCAAAAGAAAGGTCTAAAATAAAAGGAGTTTTAAAAAGGCTTTCTTTCCCAAGTATTTTCTTAGCTATGCTACAGATGAACAGTCCCATCCTTTCAAGTGGCCAGTAAATGTTTCAATTACAAATATTGGTTATTAAGTTCCAAAGCATTGCACAGATAAAATGTGGAGGAAAATTTACATTCAATTTTAAATATAGGTTGTAGAAATAAAATAACGCTTTAAAAGATATTTCAGTAACTTTTGTCATAGTTTTATGGATTTTCTGACTTCTTACCTTATGAAAAATTCATCTCCACACTGCCTTTAACAATTTTTGTTTTCTCTCAGAGCCAGCAAACACATCTTCTTTCTGTATAAAAGAATCCAGAGCAAAGCCATCTCTCCCAAAGCGATACTTAAACTCTCCTTTCTTCTCTGTCTGAAACAAACCACAGATCCCCAATTTCCAGCAGTATTGAATCTGCCAGGCTGCAGGAAGGCTGCTGAGGAATAAAACAAGCTCTGGAATCCAAGAAGAGGCGAACAGCAGTGAGCAGGGAGGAGGAAGGACCAGTAGTCATGGGGATGGATTTTCCTCCACTGTGCTGCTTCCCTCCACCCTGTCAAACACCTTATCATGCAAATTCATTTTCAATTATTTAATCTGTTCCGTAGTTCAAATGTTTTCCCTCTGCAGGATTTGATACATAAACATCTGCAGATGGCATAGTGCTTTCTTAACTGATACGGCAATACAATAAGCTGCTTGGAAAGAGCATGCACATCCTATTAAGTGTATCATTTGCTTTATTGCAATTAAGATAATCAGATTTTCCTTATAAATTGATATTTTAGCTTATACTCCTCAGATAAAAAAATATTCCTGAAAAGCAAAGCATGGCACACTGCACTAGCACATAGTGAAAAGGGGCTTAATTTTTATTACTGTTTTTTCATTAAGAGTCCATACATTTTGTAGTCATATTTATAAAAATAAGCATTCAGCTTATTCACTAAATATTTAGAATGAACATTTATGGAGTGGAAAAGGAACTGCATTTCTTAGGACCTGCAATCTGGTAAGTCACTGTATAAACTCTGGCATTTCTACCTGGGTCCACTTAACTGCCAATATCTCAGTCCGGTTTTTTTGAGAGAATGATTTTCAAAAAGCAGTAGGATTTTTGGGATGAGCAATACTAATGCTGTGATGAAGTGCAAGTCAGAACTAATCATCTAAAAATACTGTTTGTTTTCATGACATATTATTTGAATAAAATAGGTGCAGGGTGGAGGAAGCCTCTGTGATCAGCCTGATGAACCTCCTGTTTTTCAAGTATTTTTGTCTATTCGTGATATGTTTGTCCAGACTGTTTTTTAACTATCTGTGGTAATCTTAGATTAGGTATTTAAGTGGCTAATTGACTGCTAGGAAGACTGCCTTAACACCTCCCCCTGAAACTTCCTTCTCTTTAGTTTAACCCAGTGATTTTTATTCTAGATGTGTTCTAGGAATTCTGGTATTTTAATCAAAAATGCTACAAACGAGCAATGTGAATATATTTTTCTAAAGCATTTCTAGAACTTACTGGCTTTGATTATGTCAAAATTACTACAAAAACAAAGCTTTGCCAGAAATTCTGCTTCCGATTGTACTGTAACCCCAAGAAGTTAATCAGGACCTGAACATGCAATAGATAAGCATCAGAACAAGCCATAAAAATGCATTATCTGTTTATGAACAAATAAGTCAATGACATTAAAAGATGTTCTGATTCTATTTATAAATTTCAAAGGTCCTGTTGCTTATTTACACATGCCTCTGTTTCTAATATAATTCTGCACGCAGTCCTTCATTTGTGGAAAAACTGGAGTCTTCAACATGCGGTCCATTGGTTTTACAGTTGTATCAACCTGCTGCCTCATGTGGATTTAATTGTGTTGTGCATTAGATCACATTCAGCATCAGAGGCTTGTGGGTGTAGCTGCTTCTGGTGTGTTTAATCCTGATGTCAAAGGTATGTGTGCTAAGTGGGACCCATGGCTCTGGAGGAGCGATCACAGTGTGTTGTTTTCAGCCAAATACTGGAGTGACTGTTTGCAAAGAAGGTTAATAGATAGCAGAATTGTATTTACTTTTTACCAATGGTCTTGTCATTTCTAAATTGCTCAGTATTAAGTGATGGGTGAAGTGCTGTAATAGGCAGGTTTTTAAACCTAAAGTTTCTAACAACTTGTGTAGCATTAACAACCTGTTGGTGAAAAATAACATGTAAGTCCTTTGAGTTCACCTTTTGTTCTGGCATTTAACATGACTCCTTGGCCAGCAGGAATCTCTGCTGATGATTGATCACTCTAAATTTTTGCTTAACTGTTTCTCCCATGTAACTGCAGCAGTCCTCCTTTCTGCCTGTTGTAGCCTCCTTCTTCAGAAAGCAAGACTTAGTAGAGATGTCTGTGTACAATTTCTCAGCTTCCCAGGTGAAGGACTTCTTTAACAGCAGATTGGCCAAGAGCTGGTTCAGAGACCTGTAACATCTCTGAAGGGTCACGGAATCACAGACTGGTTTGGGTTGGAAGGGACCCTAAAGATCATCCAGTTCCAAAGGGCAAGGACACCTCCCACTAGATAAGGCTGTTCCAAGATCCATCCAACCCGGCCTTGGACACTTCCAGGGATGGGGCAGCCACAGCTTCTCTGGGTGATTCTTTCCAATGACTCACCACTCCCACAGTCAAGAATTTCTTCCCAAATCCCACCTGACCCTGTCATCTGTCACTACAAAGCCATTTCCTCTTGTCCTGTAATTCCAGGCCCTTGTCCAAAGCCCCTCTCCAGTTCTCTTGGAGCCCCTTTAGGCACTGGAAGGGCTCTGAGGTCTCGCTGGAGCCTTCCCTTATCAGGCTGGGCACTCCCAGCTCCCTCAGCCTGGCTCCAGAGCAGAGGTGCCCCAGCCCTCGGAGCACCCTGGTGGCCTCCTCTGGACTTGCTCCAACAGATCCACATCCTTCTCACATGGGAGCTCCAGAGCTGGATGCAGCACTGCAGGGGGGTTTCACATGAGTGGAGTAGAGAGGAAGAACCACCTCCACCACCCTGCTGGTCACACTGCCCTTGATGCAGCCTAGGACAAAGTCGGATTTCTGGGCTGGAAACACACATTGCCAGCTCATGTTGAGCTTCTTGTAAACCAACACCCACAAATCTCCCTCCTGGATTATTGCTTCCTAATAAGTACTGTTCTTTATAGCACTTCAAAGAGGCATAGAAAAATAAACAAGAATAATTGGAAATCTCATATGTTAGTGTTGGATATGCTGGTTAATGCCATGAAAGTAAGATAATATGCTGTGATGGAGGAAAAACACACTCCCCTCACATTTTGTTGTTCTGTGGAGAGATCAACACCCTAGTAAAGGATTCTCAGTAAATAGCTTATAATGTGACCAAACTAGAAACAGCTAAGTAGACACTGTGACTTTTTCTCCACAGATGTACATGTGCAAGTTGGAGCACTGCTCTGTGACTCTGTTTTTTACCTATTTGGAAATAATTGTCACAAAAATAATTCATGTTCAGTACCTGGAGTTTAGGTTTCACTCCATTATACTGCATAGCTCTAAAGGACACCTTTGCAAAATCCTTGATGCCTCATTCTGATCTCAATTTTCATTCTCAATTAGCTCATGCCTAGAATGAAAAAGTCAACTGTTTTAAAATCTGATTTAACTATAAATTAGTTACTTAGAATAACATATTAATTTTTAAAATTATGTCTTGCCATGAACTGTTGGCTAATTTCTGGACCTTATTCAGTTGGCATAGAGCTGAGATGGAGATGAATACACTCCTAACATCTGTTGGATGTTAGCATCTTAACTTTTTGGGTCAGTCAAGTTACTTTTTTCACTGAAAAGAGATATGTGAGTAATTGTAATAGAAGTGTGACCTCATAAATTCATATTTTATAACAGTTTCCACTTTCCAAACCCTGTCTCAATTCTTTGTAGCTTTCTAGAGCTTCTCCAACCCACTTCTATTAAAAGTTGTCTCTGCCAAAAAATTAATTATTTTAATAACTCACAGATTTGGGGGAAATATGACAATTTGTATCTCTGGTTTGTTTTTTCTCATTCTAGAGTCTTTTTATAAAAACTCTGTGAGCACCAAACCCTGCTGTTCTCATGGCATGGCATCTTTTGGTGTCCTAATTGCTAATTAAGAAATATTTAAATAATCAAGTGGTTTTTTTCATTAATCTCAGTCTGTTTCAATTTTCCAGCATGTTTCAAACTGTAACAAGTGTTTTGATTTCCTGAATTAAAAATATGAATTCTAGATTGCTATTTTCTGTCTAGAAAGTCTTACTTCATACCACCTCATTTTAAATTTTCTTGAATAGCACAGATGTCTTGCAGCTAATTTCAGGCAGGTACTTACTGAGCTCCACAGCACAACTCTTCCTGCTGTGTTCAAACAAAGCTTAACATCAGTCACACAAAAGCACCACAAACCCACCCCACAGAGGTTCTGTGGAATCAGAAATAGTTGGAGTCTAGGAATAGCTAAGGGAAAAAAAAACCCAAGTAGATTTTAATTTAATTAGAAAAAACATAATGAAAAATTTGCAGGTGAAAAATATCAGAGCGTAGCCAAGATTGTTGCTGGCTCCAGGTCTTCCTTTGACAAAACTTAGGATCCTGGTCTGTCTCAGACTAAGATACAGTGGAAGTTCTCCCCTCTCACATCTGTCACAGCATCGCTACATTCTTTGATCCTTCACAGGAATCTTGGCTTTTGAGACCGTATTTTGCTGCCTTACTTTCATCCCATCACTTCAAATTATGGCCAGCTTTTATATAAAATTTTAGGAAAGAAAAGAAAGGAAATAATGAATTATTAAAGAAGAGCGAAAAGATGAAAGAGGAAAAGAGAAATTGAACTTCAGAGGGAAGAGGAGGGAGGGCAGGGTTTAAGGAAGAATGGTAACTTAAGTCCAAAGAAAAGGATGTAAATTCAATTCTCTGATGACTTTCCACTTCACCCTTCACAAAGGTGTGTTTCTTCCTTCAGCAGACTCCCCTTAAAAAGGGCTGCAGGAAGATTTTGTTCAGTAGATAAACTTCGATACTACTTACTGAAGAAATAGTACCTGGGAGTTATTCTGTTACCTTTTTATCTATAGGTTATCTTATTTTGCATTAAGCAAATACAAGAGAGGGGTAGTGTTTTATTCCCCATCTGAATTTACACAAGGTAGAGATTTTTATCCCTGAGGAGTGTCATGTTCACACTTCAGGGAAGCAAAAGTCTATCTGGTTGCCTCTCAGTATTTTTTAATCTTTTTCAACAAAAAACCCTCTCCTGATCACTACTAATTCATGGAAGTCTCTAAAGTAAGATCACAGGTTTGATGTTTATGCAGATTAAAGTGCAAACAGCAGACCAGAGTGAAAGTGAAACTTTTGCCAAAAAGGCAAGAGCTCTCTCAAGGACAGCTGTACATCTTTTAGAAGTTTTCACACCCGTAACTAAAGCAGGGTGCCAGGCTGGGAATGCTCGTGGTGCTGCTGCATTTGCACACAAAACCCTTCCCTATGAACTGCACAATTATGCTCTGCTTGAGGTGTTGATTTGGGTAGGAGTGAGGCTTCCTAAACCTAATAATATCTCATTGAAATAATGAAAATAAAAATCTTTGCCTGTGCATGGGAAATTACGGTTGAATACCTTGTATTCTCAACTGTTCCCACCTATGCCCAGTTAGAAAAATCTGGGTGAAAAGTGTGTGTAGCTAAGACGATGTTATTACAGTCTTTAATGTGAATGTAGAACTAATTCAGCAAACAGTCTGCATGAAGGAATCCTGTAGCTTCAAAATGCTCTCTGTCTGCTGAAAGGTCAAACCAGACCTAAGTCTAAACCATTGCCCTATACTAGAAAAAAATACTTAAACTCCTTAAAAATTCAAGTTATATAGTTAAATTGCTTAAAAAAAAGAGAATCAATGCCTGCTGACTACAGAAGCCACAGATGTAACTAGATTAAAGAAGTTTAAACTAGTTAAAAATATATGACTTGGTGTTTATATGAAGGTTTACATAAAATATTTATAACTTATGAACTACTGTTGGCTTCATGATGTTTTTATATTGCCCTTCATGCTCTTTTCCAAAACTTCATTATTCCTTTTCCATCTTGGCAGTTTGGACCCATTAAATAGCATGACAAAGCTATGTGTCTTGAATGACAAAAACTGTTATAAAGAATTCCTTAATAATTTATTTTGCACCACCTTTTACTAAGAATATATGGTGTCACAGGAAGTCATGTTGGAAAGGTTCAGATGTCCCTGGTTTGCAATCTCTTAAGCAGCAATGCCCTCCTGTGGGCTCTAGGCAGTATGATTTCTTCTGAATAACTAGAAAGTTGTATGCATGAAAACGGTTTGGTTTTCCTTCTCCCTATGACACTAATTAAAATATTCCATGAAGACATTTAACACAGGGCATTATTTGGCCAATGCTTCTGGTTTGAGAAACTCATTTCCTTTAGGCAATGATACAGGTGGAGCTTTTGTCCAAAAAAACACCTAGATTTAGAAACTTCAGCTGTTTACACAATGATTTTTTTTATTCTATAGGTTGCTATCAGAATTTAAAAAATGTCATGCTGCAACTGCCCTGTCAGTAAGTGAAAAGCATGTATTTCTTTTGCGTGTTGCTTTCCTAAGAATTTTTAAATCCATAGGATGGTATCACTTATTTACTAGTTTACAGCAAAAAGCAGTTTAAAAATTCTGTGGGGAAGCTGCTTTGGCTGCTGGAGTGTTTCTGGTTTACATCTCACACCCTGAGACTCATCCTTGGTTCTGCACTCACACTGTGGCAGCTCCTGTATCTCTTGTTGGCTCATGTAGCTGAAAGGAAATGCACATTTCAGGAGCACAGAAGGGCACCTACTTCCCAGGAATATGTGTAACAAGTGACTTGCTGCTCAGCTCGGGTGACTGGATGCCTCAGGAGGCACAAATCTAAAATGAATTGGAGAGGTCCGGTTGGAGTCTCCAAGGCAGCTCGGATGGCCTGGGAGGAATGAAGGTCTGTGGGATCTGCAGGAGAAGCTGATGTTTAGCTGATGTCCAGGAAAGCTGCACCCCAGAGCCCGGTGGGATGTGCCAGGGCACTGGATGTGTGCAGTGCCCTCAGCCCTGCCAGGGCAGGGACTGAGCTCTGAGCAGGGTTTTGAGCGAAGGTGTGAATGGCACGAGGTCACTTTGCCAGCTAGGATAGGTGGGTGCACAGAAGGACAGCAGGCAAAGTGCAGTTTGGCCTTTGTGTATTTTCAGAGGAGACATTTCCACCTGCAAAACACAGGTATGTGTGTGTTAAAGGCGTTTTCCTTTCATTAATCAACCAGTCAAAAGTGTAAATGAAGAGGAAGCATTTGGGCTACACTTGAATTGAGTCAGTGGCTGATTTTTCCTACTGATTTACTCACATTTTAAAGACCTTCATCTCCTCCTCCTGATGCAAGCTGTAACTTTTTGCTTTGATCTGTTCCTTGGCCTACTTGTCTGTATTGCTTGCAGGGAGAGAAAGTGAGCTGTAAACAAGCTTTATTTTCTTTGTTATCTATTGAGGCCACAAATAGCTCCTCTTAATTTTTCATCCTTTTTGCTATAAATTACAATAGGTCTACAAAACTCTCATGGATTATTTTCTATGTGACACGTTCATTTATCTTGTGAAGGGCCACACAGTTCTTACAATAACTAGTGGGCAAAATACAGTTTTGTATTTCCTGTAATTATGTGGAGCTTGCAGACGGCCTCTGGGAAGAAGATTTTTATTTATTACAGTAGTATATGTTCGTTTATTTTAAAACCACAAGTATTTCAGTGGCATTATGGGCATATTCTCTTAAACTAGACAAAACGATGGTGTTAGTTCATGCATTGAGATAAATGGATCTAAACATGTGACAACTTTCCTTGCGATTGTCAAACACAGGCATTTAATAGGTTACTCTTACTATAGACCAATTTGAATAATTCCAATTTCAGTAAAATCAGATTACTGTATTGCAAGTATTAATGCTACTGGTTAATGATAATCATAGTCTGTCAGACAAAAGCATGTTCAGCTTCTCTGGATTTCCTCTGGGGCTGTGGTTAACCAACCTTCCAGCACAGTCAGTGTTTCTCGTGTCTGTCTCCAAGGGAGCATTTCCAATTGATCCGTATCAGGGGGATGCTGCAGTTCTGCTTCCTCCCTGCACCAGCACGTTGTGCAAAAAGACGTTTCAGGAAGCTGAGGCAGCTGAAAATGATGTCCTTTGTCATGATAAAGCTATTTATGGCTGTCTCAGTTCTCTCTTACGTGGATTGTGGATCGCTGTGTGTTTGCAGAAGCTGTTTGCAGAAGCATGAAGGCTGGCATGTGGGAAAAGGCAGGATCAGTTCAGGCAGCTGTGGAACTACATCCTGACACTGCTTAATGCAAAAGTGCAGCCATTCTTAGCTCCTGCATAACTTTTAACATAAACCCCAGTGGCTGTAAGACCGAAAAAAAAAAAATCTTGTTTCTAATAAAAAATTCACTAAGCTGAAAGTAATGCTGCAGTCTTCATGATAGCAATGTTTAATGGACTATAAAAGTCAGAGAAAAAGAAAGGAAAATGATCTCACTATTCATCATTTCACAGGGCTTGTACTCTTGAACAGCTCTAATTATTTCTCTGAGAAAATACCTCCTTTTCAGAGCTAAGTAGAGATTTAAGGGTGAGTAGGCTGTGATAGGGTTGGAAAGATGACTAGGAGGCAGGGGAGGAAACAGTACCAGGAATAGCAACTAAGAAAGAATCACAGAATCCTTTAAGTTGGAAAAGCCCTCCGAGATCACTGGATCCAACCCTTCCCTCAGCACAGCCAAAGCCACCACTGAACCGTGTCCCCAAGTGCCACATCTGCACTGTCTTCTAAATTCCTCCAGAGATGTGACTCCACCGCTTCCCTGGGCAGCCTGTGCCAGGGCTGGACAGTGCTTTCCGTGAAGAATTCTTCCCTGATATCCCATCTAAACCTTCTCTGGCACAACCTGAGGCCGTTCCCTCTCCTCCTGTCCCTGTTCCCTGGGAGCAGAGCCCGACCCCCCCGGCTGCCCCTCCTGTCAGGGACTTGTGCAGAGCCACAGGGTTCCTCCTGAGCCTCCTTTTCTCCAGGCTGAGCCCCCCAGCTGCTCCTCACCAACCTTGCGCTGCAGACCCTGCCCCAGCTCCGCTGCCCTTCTGGGAACTCTCCGGCCGCTCAGTGTCCTGTGAGCACAGTCCGGGCGGGTCACCGAGGGGAACGGGGAAACAAATGAGGGAAGAGCCATCGCTGACAGGGAGCAGACAGAAAAAGGGCAGACCGGAGGGTTAATCCCCCGAGGAGCAGAGTGAGGAGCGGGCCGGGGAAGGCGGGGGGGTGAGGTGTGAGCGCAGCGGGCGGAGGTGGAGCCCGGCCGGGGCCGTGCCCAGCGGTGCCGCCGCTCCGGGAGTGTCCGTACCCTAAGGGGCGGTGACCAGAGGCTGATCGGCATCCGCTTCACGGTGGCAACCACGAGGACACGAGACACCAGCAGAAACAACACACAGGAGATTTCACCTGAACCTTGTGTTCAGTGACAAGCACTGGGACAGACTACCCAGAGAGGATGTGGAGAGTCCCTCACTGGGGCTATCCCAGCACGGTCTGGACGCGATGCTGTGCCGTGTGCTCGAGAGGGGAGGTTGGGGCAGAAACCTGCTGGGGTTTCTGACGCGCTCTGAGGGGCGGCCCCGAGCCCCCTCAGGCGGGAGCGGCGGCTCCGCCATTGGGGGCGCGCGCGGGGGGCGCCCAACGGTCCCTGCTTTTCAAACGCTCCCGCCCG
>VZTZ01013606.1:936082-948779 GCA_013400955.1 Drymodes brunneopygia
TGAAGAGCGGCGGAGGAGGTGGAGGAGGGGGCGGCAACTGGGGGGGCCGCAGTAACAGTGGACCGTACAGAGGAGGCTATGGTGGGGGAGGCTACGGGGGCGGCTCTTTCTGAGCTGGAGCGCCCATAGCCATTGGGGGGGGCGTGGAGAGCCCTCCCTTCGATACGGGGCAGCTTCCAAATGGTTTCTCCCCTCATTCGCCGAAAGGCAGCTCCTTTTAAATGCCTCCCTGCTGTGGGAGCGGCTCCTAAATGCCCCCTGAGGGTCGCCTCTGCTGCCTGTGCCACTTCTTTCTCTGTGAAGATGGACTGGGCCCCACATACACATATTTTGTGTTACAGTCATTGATGGACTCTATTTTTTTATTATTACTTGGACCTTGGTCGTTTTTATACTAGCAACGAAAATGTCTTGTTTTCATTTGTTTTTGGGGGGTGCGGGGTGGGAAGTGTCTTGCTGATCTGGAGTAAAAACTGGGGAGGGTTAGGGGGGAATTTCCTTTGTTGTAAGGACTCGATACCTGGATACTACGTTTTTTTCTACAAAAGCTACTCGGATCCCATGACTGACTTTTAACATTTCTGTAAAGGAGGAAAAAATGGTTTTTACGTTTTTTATTTTTTAAATAAATCATTGTGTTCATTGACCTTACACGTCTAATTTTTTTTCCTAGGATCGATTCCGTACGGTTTTAAGGCTTTTCTAGGTTTGAAGCAAGTGTTCCTCTGCTTTAAAATCTCTGTGTACTAAGAGTAGTAAATATTTTGTTGCCAGTAAAGGTCCTAACTGACTTTTTTGCTAGTGGCTTTCAAACACTCGACAGAAATTTTTGAAGTACTAATCCGTGGATATGGTCTGTTTTTTAAATACTCGTTCTCACTTTGGCAGTTTGTGTGCATCCACCATCTTGTACTAGGCAGTTTGACGTGCTGACATGGTTGGTCAATTTTTTCTGTAGGACTTTTCCATCAGCGTATGTACTGTGTAGTTTTGAAGAAATAGTTTGTGTTAAGCATGTGCTTCATTCATATAAAATGTTCAGAATTTCTTATTGCTTAGTTTTCAAGTCCTCGGTTTGTCTGTGTGTGATTCCTTCCAGGAAAGGGTCGACATTTATCCCTGCCATTAAAGGGATAATTGTTTTCGTAGCCCCGGGTTAACAGATTTCACTTGGAACTATTGTCCTGCGGTAAAGTTCCCCGAGAACTCTTGCAGCTCCATCTGCCGTCAGGATGGCAGCCCCGTGCTGTGGGCTTCCTTAAAAGAGGAGTAAAACTGGCTTGCTAACAATTGTACCAGACTTTGGAAAGGTGTAAAATACTTATAGATAGCTGGTGTAGAATGGAGTGACATCTGCATGTGAATAAAGATGGGGTCCATGAGCACTGACAGGGGGACAAAAAAAGGGAATGGATTTGCAATACCTGCCTCAGCACGCAATTTAAAAAATAATAATTGCAGTTGCCCGTATTTCAGAAAGTGGTGATCTAAACTCTGGTGATCGAAGAGCTCTTGAGAAGAGAGCCAGCAAGTGTACCAGAAACATAGGTGCCAGTTGTAAAGCAAAGATATCTGTGTAGTCTGCTTGATTAAAAAATGTATATTTGTAGCCCTTTCACGCAATAGAATTAAAGTTTGTTGTTTATTAAAAAGCATAATGTTTTAGGGGAAAACTGCCTTCCTGCATAGAAATATAGAATAGCAACGTTTATGGGTTTATGGATATCAAATAAAAGATTTGAATTCCTTATATGCTTGAGTGAGAGTATATATGATGTGGGGCATGGATTTTAAAAGTACAAAGTTCTTTTGACTTCAGGTTTCTAAGCTCTTAGTATGCTGATGTTTCATGGGACTGCATCATAAAAGCTGCTTTTTGCTTTGCTCCAGATATGCAAGATATTAGGCATAATAATTTCCATTGATTCCAGTGAAAAGTTAAATGTGTAGGGCTTGGTGCTTCTGGGCTGAAGGATTTCACATGAAATTTCAAGGTATTGTTACTATTTGGTATCAGTCTAACCTGATGATGATTTAAATTGAAATGAGCTTTGTTGCTGTTAGAAGTGAAACTGCGTCACCTTAATTAACTTTGTGAGCTTAAACAGGACAACTTTTTGGTATCATCAGGATTTAAACTAAGAGCTGAGTTTCCTCCTGATTGTGGTCATTTATGGCTCTTACAGAGAGACTGGTTCTCTTTAGCTTAGCTGAGATTTTATAAATAGGTTCCAAATAACTTGCTGTTTGCAATTATATTGTAGTTTTTCTGTCTCAAAAGCCTGTTAGTCACTGTTGTGCACCAGCATCTCAGACGTTGTTGTAAGTCAGGTTTCAGAGTTTGAGTTTGTAAAACACTGCACGTGCCAGCTCTTGTCCATGCATAGCTTCAGGTGGTTTTATTTCAGCTCACTGGGCTTGAAGGGTTTTTCTGTACCTTTGCACTTTACAACCATGTTGGACAGTCATCCTTGAACTTCATTTGAAGCAATATTCCTGTTTTTAGCTGAAATGAGCATCTGAGTTCTAGGTTGTGTGTTAGTTTGGAGGCATGATTTAGTCCCTTGCAGTGATGAGTTGCCCTAACCTTATCAAGGGACAGCCTGGTTTGCAGAGAAATGGTTAAATTCACTTTTGTGATGTCTTGTCATCTGATTTATGAAGTTAAAGCTTTGTGCACCAATTGTAGCTTTATGGTATTTTCATGTTATGTGCTGTGGCAGAATATGTTGGTACTAGACACGACTATGTTTTTTAAAAAGTGACTTTGTGCGTGAAATCTGACACAATCTTGGGAACTGCTGTGCTGAAATGTGCTGTTAGCTGTGTGCAATAGTCCTTGTAGGGCTAATGTCTGCTAGAGCAAAGAGCTGATCCCAGAAATTGCACGTGGATTAGGGAGTAGGCTGCCTAGTGTCTCCCTCAAAAGATGTCACCTGTTTAACCATGTTCTCTGGTGGCTTGAGTAGGCACCTGCTCTCCTCTGCCCTCTGGTCTCTTGGGACTGAGAACTTGTGACCCTACAGGTGATGTTGGAGAGGATCCTGTAAGCGCTGGTCAGGTGAGGGGCAGCAATGCCAGGGTGTACCATGGAATATGGAAAAGTGCAGATCTGTATTGAGTGGCATTAAAGACGGTGACTTCAAGACTTAATTGGAATATAAACCTGTTTCTAGTACAGTCCCTAGTATTAAGAGATTAGTTGATAAAGCTTTGCTTATGTGTTTAAAGGTATTTAATGATTTTATGACCCCTGGGTGCATTTATCTGCATTGAGGTGCATAGGAAGAACTGAGATGAAATAAGGTGTATAGCTGGCATGTAAATAAGTTTGTGACTTCACTGTTGCTTTAAGAAGGTCATGAAGATAGAAATAAAGTAACTTTACTTTGCTGTTCCTTAGTTTGTAGTTGATTTCTGAAGTTCCTATGTCTGAAATTATCTCAATAATTTAATGGCCTTCTGTTCAGGACCAAATGCTGGACTGTGTTGGTGCCACCTGTGAGAAATAGAAAGTAAGAGTAATTAGTTTGCTTTCAGCATTTAATAAAGTAAAATTGTGGTCGTTTTCTTAAAACACAGATGTTCTTTTATTTTTGTAATCTGCATGACCAAAATGGAATTCCCAAAACCAAACTTTTCAGACTACTGAATTTCAGTGTCACTGAATTCACTGTGTTATGATGTACATACAGTTTTTTATACTAATGGGTGTTCATGTCTACTCTAAGGTATAATTTGTGCTTGACTTGTAAATTTTATTTGGCTAATAAAACTAGCCCAACTTACACTTTTATAATACTGACTGCTACTGCGTTAAAAAGAAACATGCTAAACACCTGTCTATGTAGTGCAATGATACTTGCACAGGTCTGTGGAAGTACCTCCCATGTGCTTTAACATCAGGTGCTGAAAAGGTGGTTTAGAGCAGTGATAACAGCTCGGACAGCTTCGATGGCAGTAAATTTCTGTGGGTCACTGATTGTATGACACACTTGCAAAACAAAAGCTGTGTCTTACCCTGCAGGCTTCTTGCAGTGTAACTTGGGTGGGCAATCCTTACCCTGCGGAACTGGGCAAGCTTTCAGGTCTGTGCTGAATGTTGCAATAGCTGCAGTCCAGGCCCCAGTTCTGGCTCTGACAGTCCCAGTCCTGCTCCCAGGAGCTCAGCCCTGTGGGGAGGTTGGGGTGTGCACAGCTGGGCACTGACAGGAGGTGTGCCTGAAGTCTGCCAGGTACTTTGCACATATGGACTTAAGGACCTGTGAAGCAGGAATACCTAAAATGGCTAAAAATGTAAAGTTCTCAAATTCTTTATGGTGTCCTCCTCCCCCCTGCCCCCAGCTTAGATGCCTGTAAAGCAAATTTTGCTTCTGTTTAGCATTGAAAGGACTAATTGGATGTTGTAGGTCAGAAAATTGGTTTATTCTGCCCTGTCAGCTGATGCTACTGTCCCAATATGGCATTGCCACTGCTGCCATGAGCTGGAGTGATGCTGAGGACTTCAACCTTCCATTCAAGTGTGAAAAGAGCAACTTCCCTTTTTCTGCGTATCTCGGAATGTTCGTTCTAAAATGAAAAAAATTGGCTTAAATCATTATATTGTTAATTAATCCCTAAAAGATAGCCTCAAGGACACCCCTCTGATGTGCACACAGGGAACAAAACATGGTGTGTTTTGTGAGAATGGGATTTTGCTCCTGCAGTCTGTGAGAGGGTTGGGTTTCTAATAGAAGGCATCTTATCCAAGTCTTTAGATTAGGATTGTCTGACCTGTTGTAGCTACTATGGATTAGTGTTTATCATGTAATCAACAGTTTATACCACATTTATGTGGTTTACATTGTTACAGACCTTTTAGTTTCTGAGCTATTTAGAAGAAGGCATTTTCAGTGGTTTTTCCAACTCTCTGTGGGTAATACCTTGAATTAATATTAGGTGATTAAAAATGTAACACCCAATGTTCAGTCCTTCATACAAGCCAGAGGCATGGTTTACAAAACAATGGGTTATTTCACATGTTTTGCATAACTGGTTCTGTGATCTGGTGCATGTGTCCCTTAAAGATGAGTTTTCTGCTTGTTATTTTTGTATTTCTTAATGAATAAAACAGTTGAATCCCTGCTTCACTTGAAAATGTATTCCACAATGCAAGCACACCACAAGGAGTTCTGAGCCAGCCTGAACAAGCACTATTTGCTTTTGTTGATGGGTGTTTTTTAGGTCTCCTGTTGAAGCATTACTACTCTGTTATTTCTGGTATGTGCACATATACATGCACACACCTCTACTTTCCTTTACAGAGTATTTATTTGTGCTGTAATGTAAGCATTACTATTAATGAGTGTCAGATGTGTATTTCTCTTTACAAGATGAAAGTCTTCCTGCTATCTATATATGTTTCTCTAGGAATTTTGTATTATTTACCTGAATTCTTGGACTTGTAAAGGGGCTGATGGAGTTGAGTGCTTTTCTCGTTGCTGTTCACTTTGAAAAATCTTAGTCTTTTTACCCTCTCTGCTCCCAGAACTCTCACCAATTTCTATGATATATAAATGGGCAGAAATAGTCACTTTTGAACTGATACCTCTTGTTCATATGGTTCTTAGCGTGTTTCAATCCTACAAACCCCATATTCCCCTTAAAAACATTGGTGGGAACCCTGAAAGAACAACGGCTGTAAAGACAGTTCACTGTAGAAGAGAGACATTCTTCAGATTTTTTTATTTCCTGTAGTTCTATCTACTGAATAGACTGAACAGTTAAGAAGATGGTATGATTCAGGTCTGGGCTGTAGCAAAAGAAAAAAAACAGCCAGCATTAAAACCAAAATTCAACTACTGTTCTCTGTCTGTGGTTCAGCTGCAACAGCATTTTTTAAAGTGCATTCTGAGTGTGGTTAATCTCGGTGTAACTTTTTGCTCGAAGTCTTTTAGTCAAAGCTGCAATGTTGCCTGTTGCTGTTACAGTAAACGTCGGGCTTAGAGCTCCAGCTATTCTCAGATTGTCAGCCATCCAAGGAACCAAAGCTCCTTAACTTGGAAAACTAGATGTCAAGCCCAGGCAGACTAATAATGCCATCTGTCTGAGGCATCTGGATATTAACCCTCTTAGCATGACGCTTACAGTTTCATTCCCAAATGCTTTCGCAGATGGAAAATACACAGATTTGAAAGAATAGCTCTTTTTTAAAATTATTTTTTAAAATTGGACTATGTTGAGCTATGTACAACTTTGGTGCTTATTATATTCATCAAACTACTATAAATACTTATTTTCATGAGTAATGCAGTGAGGAATCTATGCCAATTTAGAAGGGAATTACATTTCTGGCTGGAAATGTGTCAAGATGCACATTTGCTCACCACCATCAAAGTACCAATCACTGATTAACATTGCAGAAAAATTCCTTAGAAGCAAAATGAACTGACAAATCTAAAAGTACATCATTTGTTCAAATGCTATTTTGTACCATGGAATTGCCAACTGGTTTGTCTCACAGAAGCCCTGTTCTCCTGGGAATGCTCCTTGAATTTAAAGACATCTGAAAACATGCTGTTAATCTGTAATCTAGTCAATATAAAAGATGAATATCATCTCAGTCTCTTCTGTCATTTCTGTAGTTTTTGTTGCTTTCTGTAGCTTTACAATGGACTTTCTCTCTTTTGTAAGAAAATTTGCTTTCCACGAAACCCTGGAAGGAAGGAAGCATGAGTGTAGTCACTGCAGGCACTGACTGGGAAGAAGAAAGTTCAGGAGTACTGAACCTGTTTCTAGCACAGGCTTGGATTAAAGCAATTCTAGGTAAAATGCACAAGTAGTTTGGGACTGGAAGTTCTGTGCTTTTTACTTTGTGGATCAATAATCTTGTTTTCTTTAACACACTAACCCAGCTCCAGTGGGAACCTCCCTCTCCCAACCACACACCCCGGTGAACAAATTGCAGCATGGGCAGGGCATGGCCCTGGGGCGAGGCTGTGCTTACCTTGTTATTGTATACAAGCACAGCACTATCAGCTGTGTTTTGAAATGGTTTGCTCCAATTTCATCCTCCATATCCCCTCCCTCCTCAGAAGGGTTGTCCTCTGGTTTCAGGCTCACTGGCTCTTCCTGGGCTGGGTTGCAGCTTTGTGAAAGATTCCTGATGCTAAATTTGCAATTCTCTCCTTGTGCTTATTTAGTACCTCTTGAGGTTTTAGTAATCTTTCAAGTTTACTGGGTAACAAATGTGGCCAAAGTCCTTCACTGTGAGATTTCATTTGGACTTGTTTGTTTTCATTCCACCACTGCTGTAATAATGATGCTCCATTTATTGGAAGGAGCTCCTTTCAGTCCTGCTTGCAAGTTCAGGACTTCTCCCCTGAGATCAGTACTGGACTGCAGTGTTTGGAGTTGACATTGCTGATGCCTCTTGCACAGGATGGTGCAACTGCACTCTGCAAGAGTAGTGCCAGCTTTCCACTGTTACTTTCATGGAAGTGTACCTCCTGAAAAAGAGAGATCAGGAGCACAAGGAGCTCCAGCCCTTGCAGTCAGTGTGCCTTTTCCCTTTAGTCCCATCCATCCATTACTTTCTGCAGTCTTAAATGTGGGCAAATTACTTTTTCTCAAATGACATCATTTACATGTTGTTATGGGAATTTTCTTTTATTCACCCAGCACCAGTTAAAATCTCAACTTCCTCTTTGTGGTATCAATTTTACTGTTAAATCTTTGAGGCGTGAGCTAGCTGATGAATCAGCACCATGTGTGTTTTGGCAATGTTACGATGGCTTTGTGTGTAGGTGGTGGCAACAGGGAGCTCTTGTTTTTGTTATACTGGGGAGTCAGATGAGAGGGAGTTGAGAAACATCACCTTCGAAAGGAAGAGCTGGGCTTGTTCTGTTGCTGGAGCTGCTCAATGCCAGAAGTGATGCAATGAGCAGATGCCACACACTCTCTAATGCCTTTCTAAAGTGTGGTTTTTTTTCTCCTTCACAGGGTGCATTTCTGTGTGAATGAGAGGATGGGAAAGCTGAGCCCTCAAAAGCACACCACAAAAGTCGAGTAAGTGAACAGAAACCTGAGCCAAGCCCCTGAAACACAGTTCCCACTCTGAAATATGCTATGGAATATTAAACAGAAAAAGAGGTTTGCCCAGAAAATACTAAGCAAGATAGTGAAGGTCAATCTGTTACCTGTGAGGAAGATATGCTGTCTGAGACAGGTTTTTCTGTTCAGGTAAAATATTGTGCCTGCAGAAACAACCCTGTGTAAATTTTTTGTGTATGGCAACTGTGGGATTGATTAATTTGTGTGGATGTTGCAGCACATTGTGTTACGGTATGAGGGTGCTGGGCTGTGCTTCTTGGCTTTTGCAAAGAGCAAGAAAGGAATTGTTTAAAAAAATTCCAAGAAGGGAGCAAGACAATCAGCATACAGGGAATAACAGTAAAGAGACTTGGGTTATGGTGTTGAGATCCTGAATGGGAATAGCTTTGTTTATGCTGTTCTCTCTGAGTTACAGTATACAAATATTAATTAAGCCATACATCTTTATGAAGCATACGGATAATTTCCCATTATTACAAGAAGGTAGTAGTGGAAGCATTAAAGGTTGTATTTTAAAGATGAAGAATCACATTAAAATTATATCTTATTAGGAAAATTTTGTTAAAAAAATCCCACTTTTTGGTCCATAGCCTAAACTTTTTCTCAAGTTCAGTCTTCTCCTCAGCCTGTAGCAAGAACTGTACATACAGTAGGTGCAGACTCTAAGGAGGCAGAGAGACTTGGTAGCATTTAAGCAACTGAATACTGACCTTTGCCTTTGTTCCAGTGCCCACAAGAGTTGTTTTTCCAGCTTTCTTCCTGATTTTTTTTTACTTTTGAGCACTAAATTCTAAACAATAAAATCTATCTGAAAATCTTCCTGCAAATTTCTGATTAATATGCAATATGACTGCAGGGCAGGAAGTGTGTGCCTCTGACATAGGTGACTGCGGGTGACATCCGTGGCTTGTGCTCCAGGAAAGAGTCAGAAGAGCAGCAGTAAAGGGCATTTTCAGCTGGTGGAAAACTGCTGTGTAGGGTGAGCAGTGGAATGGCTGATGGCCCAGAAATCACAGCTGTGGGCGAGGATGGTCAGGGGTCGTTGCTCTAAAGGTGGTAATGTTCTTATGAAATTGTTGGAATAAGCCCACTTTTTATAGGAATTGTGATCTATACAAAAGGAAAACCATGTTCTAAAGCCGGGTTGTGCCGGCCTGCACAAGCAGGAGCCCGGCAGTGGGATGTGTGCCAGCAGAGGGCAACAGCCCGGAGCGCCGCGGGAGATGCTCGTGGCTCCTGCAGCGTCTCAGCCCGGAGAGCACATCCCAGGGGGAATGCCGGGCTGGGTGCTCCAGCCCCTGCTCCACGAAACACATGCTCTAGCAAACAGTGCTGCGGCGGGAGTCTCCTGCTGCTTCAGCTGCCACAACATCCCTGATTCCAGCTCTGGGATGGTCCTTACCTAGGAGGTCTCCTAGAGCATCCTTTTGAGCCTTGCAATAACTTGGATTCCTGTGAGCTGCTCTGGTAGGTAAATTTTAGCTGCTGTTTTGGATTTGTTACTGAATTCTAGCAATGGCTGGGCAGCAGATACCCTCGGGACTTCTCTGCTGAGGCACCTCGATCTCCAGGTCCCTTGGGAGCCAGAGCAGTACCTGAGTGCCACCTCCAAGTGAATGCAATTAGCCTTGGAGCTACCAAGGCAGCTATTCCAGCACATACCTTATATATTGCTTTTCTTATATTAATATTCTTAGTGAACCTTTTCCAAGAAAAGAAAACATGGTCTAAATACTGATCTATCTAAATGAGTGTCTACTTAATTAGGATGACAAAATAAGTTTATTTGGAAGGGACTCCTGGAGATGATCTGGTTCAAAGAACTCTCAAAGCAGGACCAACTTTCACGGTGAGATCAGTTTGGTCACTCAAAGATAAATACATATACTTAATATATGCATTAATAAAATAAATATGTTTATATATATCAAAATATGTATGTGTCTAAAGATCTAAATATCTAAAAAAAACCAGAATGAAAAACAATTTAGGCTGAGAAGATGTGAATCTTCTGTGAATGCAGTGTTTCATGTACACCTTCCCCACTCTTCAATCCTGAAACCATAGATTTTTAAAGAGAGCTGATTAACAATTTCATGGAGGGGATTATGCAACTAAGCAGGAGAACTGTTAAAGATAGGAAATTGCTTATGATATAGATCTCTGGAGCCTATATATTATATATACCTGGAAACAGGTATGTACAGGGGAGTGAAATGTTCCTGATTTGTTTGCACTGTATCCAGGCTGGATGATCCAGTGATTCAGGACTCTTGCAGTTTGCCTTGCAGAGCTAGGAAGGATTTTTCCCAATTTGATGCACTTTGCTTTCTGCTGTGTTTTTGGGAGGTGAAGTGACTCAGGCTTTTGCAGAGGCTGTGGAGATTGACAAAGTGTTGTCTGATTGTTTTGGGGCTCTTCACAGAATTAAATTCTTGTCAGCACTTGGTGTCCTTTCCTTATAACCTCAGGATTAAACCAGCTGCTAGATTTTGGGCCAGGAATGGGTTTTGGATCAGACTGGTAGGGATTGTTTTTATTGCCTCCCTTTGTGGCACTTTTATTGAAGAAATTCCTTGCTGCTGTGGAGACACTGGCAATGCTTTGCTCGCCAGTTTCCCTGTGGCTCCTTGGAACTGGGGGGGTTGGTCTTTCACCGTAGATCTGAAGATTGTCACAGGAATCTGGAAAGGTTTTGGTGGGACTGGCTGGAACAGGTGCTCTGGGAACCTTTCTACTCTGAGCATTCGTTATATGGTTGTCAATGATAAAAGGCAGATTAGATGTAGGAGTAATATTTGACTACTTGAGACCAGGAATTTTTGAAAGAGGCTGGAAAAATTTCACCCATCAGGTGTCACTAATTCCTTTTAGCTGAAATTTAGCTTTTTCAAGATACCAGTTTTTGCACTTAGAAACAAACAAGAAGTTTTTGTCTTGGGGTTGTTACCCACAGTCATGACTATTTTGCAAGGCTGCTGTAAGGATAATCAGTAATTACTGGAACACACTTTTGTCCCACTCCAGCAAGGATTATTCACTGGTTTGCTCTTGTCTGTCACTGTACCTTGCCGTGGTTGCTTTCAGGATTTGTAGAATCGAGTGATACACAAGCCTGTGGGGCAAAGAGCATAAGAAGGTATTGCTGGTTTGGTTCAATTTAGGTGCTTAGCTCCCAAGTTGACTGGAGTGAGATGTAAATTTTTAAGGTGAAAGCTTAATACTTTGTTATTGAAAAACTTTGTGTTAATAAAAATGGACAGGCACTTTGCAGCAGTTTCAGGACTTGCTTTTGTATCTGGACTTTTTATGATTACTGAGGAATTTACTCAATGGAAACAATCTCTAGCCCTCATTTCTGAGGTAAATTTGACTGTTTTTATTTAGTTCCTTTTTTCTCTGGTTTGAGCTTGTGTCTTGCAGTTCTGCATGTTGTGCACCAACAGTATAAGACTGGACATGGGGATAGTACTCAAGGATCTGGATGTTTTAAACTGATAGTTTAACAGGATTCTCTAGGGAAAAGGAAGAAAATTTGCCTGAATTCTGTGTGAAGTTTGACGTCATGGCTTTATCTGTATTTCTTCTGTTTATGAGTAGGCTGCCAAACGGTGTTTAAATAGCAGGACTCTCAATCCCCACGCATCTTTGATAAAGTGCTTTAAGTTTCAGGTGTGTTCTTATCTGAAGAATGAGGGTGATGAGTAGTTAAGATTCTCAACAAGCTTTTGAAACCCTCCTGTGGAAGGTACAGTAGCATCTGTTCAGTCACCATTGCTGATGCATTTTAAAAAGATGTATGAAATTTGGGCTGAGGACATGGCTTGAGGAGAAACATGCAAGAGTGAGGTAATTTTATTTACAAAAGAGATGAAATGGAATCTTCCAAGAGAAATCTCTTGATACTTCCAGTTATCTCTTCCTTTTGCAAAAGAACATTTTGTGAATGGATGAATAATGAAGAAGGCAAATGTTTCTTGTCTTTAATACAATTAACCTCTAAGGCCTCACTGGTGCAGAATACAGCTGAAAAATTCTTCTAATAAAATCAGGGGGGAAAAAAGATTTATGTAAAACGCTGTGCATTTGTATCAATTGGAACAAAAATGGCAAATGTAATTTAGAGCTTTAGGCTAAATAGCACCTGCAGTTGAAAAGGACCTCTATTGTCTATGCAGAGTTTATTTGGCCTGATAGATTGCATAAAGGACAGGAAGGTTTTGATAAATTGGGGAACTGGAGGCAAGATCATGCTTTCTATGATGGGAGTGGGGAGATTTAGGAGGGCTGGGACCCTTTTCTTCCTCACCATCCCCGCTCCTCTCCTGCGCTGCCCTGTGCGCGGGCTTGATCTCGGACTGGGGATGTTCAGCCACCAAAACTTTTGTCCGGTCCGCAGATCGCAAGGACTGCAGCAGTTTTGGGCCACACGGAGGACAACTCCCGGGCAGCGGCAGTGCCGTGCCGAGGGATGGATGCCGGGCCGGAGCTGCCCCGCGGGGCCGGCGCTGCTGGTGCCGCTGCCGGCGGGTCCCGCTCTCGGCCGGGGGCTGCCCCTGACCTATTTGGGTGCCGCAGCGGAGCCGTGCCGGCGGCGCCAGCTGGG
>VZTZ01013606.1:948814-972124 GCA_013400955.1 Drymodes brunneopygia
TTCGCCCCGCGTGCCCACACCGAGGCAGCGGAGGGGTTTCCGTAGGATGTGTTTCGGATGTAATTAAGGACGTGCGGGAGGCAGGTCGGGGGGTGTTCGCTAAAATGGAGGTGCGGGGCAGGAGGCTGGGATGCCGGGCAGGGGGGTGGGATGCAGGACAGGGGGATGGGATACAGGACAGGAGAGTGGGTAGCTGCCCCGCCGGCACGATGTGCTGGGCTTGTGTGTGCCCTGCCTGCGCCTGGAACCTCGGGCAGCCGACTTCGGCATTCCGCTGAAGACAGACTCGCTGATTTTTGCTGCTTTTTTGAGTCACGAATGAAAATCCGTAACGTCCGAGGATCCTTTGGGGGCCGGTTTTCCTGCCGGCGTGTGTGGAAGCCGGGCGCTGTGCGGTGTTAGGGGTATCCCGCGTTTCCCTCGCACGCCAGCCGGGCCGGATGGACTTTATTTCCTGCCAGGCAGTTATTTTGCTCCAAAACCTGCGTGAAGAAGTGTTTACCGAGTCGACTTAATGTCCACTGAACCCATAAAAGATATTACTGCTGCGCAGGGACCTCGTGGATGCCAGAGAGATGTTCAGTGTTTTGGCTCTGCCCTCATTACTCCCCACTGTCAGGTGCCTTTCGCACACCAGAAGCTACTTGTGCTTCTTCAAACTAAACATTAAACTGGTCTGGGCTTTTTACAATATTTTTTTAAGAACAGGATATGCTGAGTGCTTCCTTTTGTGCTGGTGACCTTGCAGGGGGTGGGGGAACAGAGAGGGGGCTTGACCTGCTGGTAGGACTAAATGTCAGGGCTTGTCAGGAGTTTTGTTTAAGTATGATACATTAGAAAATTAAGCTGGAGTCAACCCCCAAATTCTGGAAATTTTCCTTCTATTGAGGGAAAACATTCGCAGCAGCCTGTAGGAGTTGTTTTCCAAGCTCCAAAGGGCAGCTTTCTACCCTTCTGTGACTCAAGGGTTGTAATTGTTTGTGTATTTAATGTGCAAAACCTTTCATCCTGCCACATTTCTCATTGTAGGGCTTCTGCTTCCCGTAATGGTGTGAACAGTCACCTCTGAATATTAATCCAAATATTAATTAATTTCAAGTGCCTTGAAATCTTAGTTTGTCATGCTAGATGCCAGCTCATGGAATGTGATTTCCTTTTTTTGTTTTTTTCTTTCATTTGTATAAATGAGCTTGTGTTTGAGGAAGTGGAACAGAGCTGTTTTGATACCCCAGGCTGGGATCATCCTTGGCACAGTTGCTTATTACTTTGTTTTTGATGGTTACCAGCAATGGTCTCATTTTGACTGGAGGCCTTTTTCTGGGGGTACAGCGGTGAAAAAGTCTTTGGGGAAATACCTGGACTGTTTTACCTTATCCTGTTGTTTCCAGACCAGCTGTTTTTAGGGCATGAAGGACTATCTCCATCAGCATGTTCTCTGCCTCTGGAAGTGGGGAATGATTACCCAAATTGCTGCTTGCATTTCTAGTTTTTGGGAAGAGGGAGGCGGTCCTGAACTGGTTGTGGGCAGTAATGATGTGGGGTTTGACTCCTGGCAAGCAAAGCTGGAAATACTCACCTGCTTTCTAGTTCAGAAGGGCACAGTGTGTGAGGCTGTGCTGGGGCTGCTCTGCCTGCTCGGAGCCAGTCCTGGAGGAGGTGTTCAGGAATGACCTTGGTGGGCGAGCACTGTGGGCTCAGTCTGTGCTTGCTGCTGTGCTTTTGCCCTGCATTTCAGCTCAGATCTGTGTTAGGCAGATTGATCCTCAAATTTTACACTTGGGGACTTTCATTGTGGCAGAGTTCTCCCTGGTTTTTAATATTGTTGCATTTTCCATTTTCTAGTCAGTGAGGATCTGTGTTTTGGTGCTCACTTGACCTCTGACTCTGGTCCCAAGCCTGCCCAGACTCAGATATCCTGTTAACTTGCACACCCAGGATGTTCAGTGGTATCATGTGCCCATGTCCTTGCACATGAGCAGAAGCAGCTGGGGACAAGGGAGATTTAACCTGAAACATTCACATTTGACAACAAAATATTTCAGAATCCTGGTTTTCTTTTACTGTGCTGATAGGGACTTTTATTTTATGGAGAAATTGCATAAGGCTTACAGTTGGGCATGATAGTGTGGTTCTGAATTTGCAACATGTTTTTGAGTTTGAATAGAAAAAAGCCCTCTTGAATGTTAATTTTTTTTGGTTAAAATATTAAAACACCTGTAGTTGTATGTTTGAATGAAGGTAGTCTGTGGTATCTGTTTGAGAAATTCAATATTTGCCTTTGAAAGCAAATGGTATTATCATATTTGAGTTATTTTGTGTTGTTTCCATTACTGTCAGCAAAGACTTTTCTTCTCACTAGTTCCCAAAGTCTTCTTTCTCCCTGAGGTCTCCTTTGATGTGAATACCCTTTTAGGGATCTGCTGTATGCCCATTGTGTATTTTCCTAAGCTAATGTCTTCATGTTCATGTAGGCACTGAAAAAGAATCAACAAAATAGGAAAATAATACTGCTATTAAAAGAAAAATAATCCTTTCCATTATGCTGCCTCCCATATGTTTTAATGATAATGCATTTCTCTGAAATCCTCTCCAAATCCAGTTCAGTATGTGGATTCCTTCAGTCACAATGTTTTGAATGTCTTTATACGTAGCTAAAGACAAATTCAGAAATTGAGATTTTTATAACTATGCCATTACACTGACATGTTTTCCTTACTGTGTCTGCCTGACTCAAGGAATAAAACTATTGGGCTTAATGTGTTTGTCCTGTGATTTGGGGCATTGATTCTAAACAGAGAGTTAGACCAGTTAAGGTAAAATGATTTTTCATTTTGCTTAGACTAAAAGTAATATTTTGGTCTCTGTTTATCTCCATCGAGGTATTAAAGTTTTGAACATTACTAACTGCTGTTGGGCATCTGTCAGGTTTTTAGGTCAGAGTGATGTCAAACCTCTCAGAAACTGTAGATTAACGTTTTCTGGTGATGATTGTTACGTATCTCTCAAAGAAGCTCCACAGCCTTTGGAAGTGTATGGTTAGCAGACATTCTTAAGTTAATACAGGGATATGAAGGTGCTGGATTGCCCAGGCAGGACACTGAGCCTGGCTGAGTCTTTGGCCAAGCTTTGCTGAAGCTCTGTGGTGTTAGGGGCCAACCAGGAGAGCAGAACTCAGCCTGTGGTGCTCAGGCAGGAGAGGAGAGCAGCTCTCAGAGACCCCCCAGTGATGCACCGTGGGATGGGGCTGGGCTGGACATTTCTGGGGTCCCATCGCCTCCCCAGTGTGAGAGCCTGGTGCAGGAGGACCTCCTTGGTGTTCACGTTGGGTTAGGAGCTGAGCCTGGAGGCTGTTCTCCCAGAAACATGAGCAGAAACTCGCCCTTCTGTGCTCTGAAGGAGACTGCATTTGAGATCTGCCCTTCCTTCAGGGTGAACTCCTGGCTGCCATAAAGCCAGTGCTAGAATTGGATTTGGCAGAGCTGGGATTTTTGTTCCTGGGGTTTACCAGCTCTCTGCACAGCAATAATCTTGCCAGGGGACAGTTTATCTCTAAGGAAGGCTTTTATTCTTTCACATAATCTACAAAGACATCTGTAATTATTGCTGGTAACTACGGCAACCCAACTTTATAGTTGATACATGTGTGCAGCAGAACAGTGGGGTATGGGTTTTTAAAATGCCTTTCTGTCTGCTGGGTTGTGGCCATGCTCGGGCAGGAGCTGGGCTGTGAACCCTGGCAACCTGAGCCCAGCCCTGCTAGGGGGTCCTGGAGAGGAGGAACTCGGTATTGTCGGGGTGGTGATTAGCTTCACTGGCTTAATTGGGGACCCTCAGATCAGGGCTCATTTGTTCTACTGGGGGACATCATTGAAAGGCCACACAGGAAGGGGCAGTGGGGTTGGTGCTGTCTGAAACTAAGAGCCTCTCTGCTCATTTTAGGAGCATCCTGCTGTGTCTGTAAAGAGGATGTTCATCTGGCCCAGGGAAATTAAATCATTTGTCCATTCACTCAATGCACGGCCTCGGATAGCCCAGGAATAGAACAAATTGCTCCTGGCAGCTGGCTCACGAGTCCTGCTGCTGTAGTAGGACATCAGCTTGGCAAACGTGGAGGTGCTGTGGGGGATGGCCCTGTGGTCATGGGGTGCAGAGGCTCCAGCATGTCCAGTTGGTCTTGGCTGGCCTCTTTGATCAGAGGACCCTATTCTTCCTTTGCTTTGATCCATTAAAATAACAGTGTAATAAATGTAATAATTCTTAGCCTTATGGAGGGACAAATCTCGGAAAAGGCTGTGAAATGTAATGGTTTGGTCCTCTCAGGGGCAGCTTTTGCTTTCTGGCAGGTTGCATTTGCTTGGAGCATTCAGGTTCTTGCATTTTTATGTTGGAAATGTGTCAGTGATCTCTGAGAGTATGTGCACGGAGGTGTAAAATATCTCTCCCAGATACAATAATCCTCTGTCCATTACTGGAACACAATTCTATGGTAGTTGAATCAGTCTTAAAGATGAGTTAAAGCCATTAATTCTTCAAATCTAGTTTTTTTTATATGAGTCACTTGGAAAAAACTTAAAATAGCATATCTTGATCTTTTTTGAAACAAGTTTTTAACCAGACAATCTGCAGTATTTTCTTACGGTACGCCTTTGGCAAATTCTGAAATCTGTTCCTTTTAATTAAGCTGAGGATGTCTCTTAGGATGTTTTTTAAAAAATTATCTTTCCTGCTTTTTAGGAAGAGCTGATTGATCCTTTTCCAAAATCCTGAAGCAAGTTTTTTTTTTTTTTCTTCTTGCTTTTAAAATACTCAGACAAATGTTGGTCGAGTTGAGGCTTTATGAAAGCTTGTTGACCTGACATTTACTTTGGTGTTCAGTGAAACTTGCTGTGTCCTTTGAACTGTATCTTTTGCCAACAGAAAAGTTTGAACATAATGAATCTTTGGTGTCCAGCACTGGAGAGCTAATAAATAAATCTCAGCAGTGTGCTTGTTCTTATTAAAGAGCCCCCGTGATTTCTGTGTGCATGGCTTGGTTTGGGTCCGTGCGGTGTCCGTGAGGCTGCCCGGAGCAGTGTCCTGCGGTGATGCAGCTGTCCTGCCCCGGGAGCAATGGGAGTGGCTCTCCCCGACGTTGCCTTTCGGTTTCACTTTCTTTTTAAAATTCTTTTCCTTTTTTGTTTACTTTGCTTGCTTCCTGTACGTGTTCCAGCTTTGGAGCCTGAAAGCCCCATGAAGTCACTTGCATTTCCAGAGCCTTTTTTCCCGCTCCTTGGCTCCATCGTACCACGTGGGCAGGTTCAGCTGTTTAAAAATCAAGGGTTTACGCTGGGCTGTTCAAAGCTGTGGTCAAACTTCACCTGGCCTAAAGTTTCAGCGAGGGCTTTTGATAGACACAGCACTGAGGCTTAGCTGGGTTTGGCTGTGCCCCTGGAGTGAGGAGGATTCCTCACTGGGGTGTGCAGGGCTGGGGAAGAGCCAAGTGCCAGCACAGCTCCATGCCCATGAGCATCTCTGGCAGTACGTGGGGCACAGAATGAGTTCAGCTTTCTTCAGGGATAGAAAAGCTGTTTGTGTCGTTGCCTGGTACCAGTTCCTTGAATACTAAACATTTAACACGAGGCATTCTCCTTTCTGATTTTTTTTTTCTCTTAATCCAGCCATACTAAGCTAATGATGGCTGTAACAGAGTCTGGGAAGTTGTCTCTCTCACTGGGACATGTGCTGAGTGATGTCGTGCTCAGCCTTGCAGCTTCACTTATGACTGAAAACACTTCACTCGCTCAGCAAAGTGAAAGAATTGGACTTGGCTGTTTTTTGGCATTAACCTTTGTCTCAGGCACAAAGCTGGAGGCTGCTCAGTATGCAGGCATGGATTTGAGCTGTGTGCAGCTTGGCTGCTGCTCAGCCTCTTGCTTCTCCAGCAAGGAGAGTGCAGCCCACCAGAGACTGCTGGCGGGGCAGAGAGCTTTGTGTGGTGTCAAGGGACACAGTGATGGTGACAGTCACAGCTCAGGAGCAGGCAATGGGCAGGATGTAACATTCAGCCAGGGCTTCACACTGTCAAGGAGAAGTAAATAGTGAATAACATGTTTCTCAAAGGGAAGTCACTGTGTGTAAGTATACCTGTATATAGATATATATGTGCATGCATACACACCTTAGCAGAGGCTGCTGGGGTGTTCTGGGAAGAATCCTTCCACACTTCCCTGCTCTGTGCCCTTCTTCAGACAGCACCTTCTGGTCACTAGTGGAGCCAGGATGCTGGGCTGTCCAGACTGCTGGTTTAACCCGATTCAGCCTTTTTTATCATGATACCAGCCCCACTAAGGTGGTAGGAAGGAGGGGGCAAAGGTGAAGCAGAAGGAGGCTATCCTTTGGAAGGAAAAGCTCTGGGAAGGTCTCCAGTCGGGCACACAGGGTGATGGAGTTGCCTCCTGAGATCTGCCATTCTCTTGGAGCTGGCCTTCACCATGGACAACCCTCCTTGTCTTGTCTGGTTTGCCTTTGCCTGTGAGGGCTTTGAGGGGTGAGCCATGGGTGTGAGCAGAACAGGGACCTGCCTTAAAGGGCTGCTCCCTTCACAGGTGGGAGCCTTTAGCTCTGAGTTATTTCACAGGCTTTGAGATCAGGGAGGCAGAGATACTGACCCACTGTCGATTGTGTGTGAAGAGCCAATGCTCCCAACAAAGTAATGAGGACATGTATGTGCCTTAGGCACCTGTTGGCCTGGTTAAACACTGCACAGAGCTGGGTGCCTCTGCTTTGACATTACCTATGTAGCTGGTGGTTCTGGTAGGAAGGCTTAATAATTCATTCCATATGTTTCAGTGGCAATAAATAGACCTATTTCTGAAATGGAAAGTGGCTTCAGTGAAGCTCTGAAAGCTGTGCAGGGAGTTTTAATAGCCCTTTTCTTGCTTCTAAAGAAGATACAAGTCATGTATTGCGTGCTTGCCTTTTTCAGATGGGACATTGAAGACTAAACTTCTTTTTCTCTGTATGAATGTTAAAAAATCCATGGTACTCTTGTAGTTCCCAGTGCTGAAGTCTATTTCTATTCAGTGAGGCAATTATGTTTGGGCTTGAATTTCAACTAATACTGCTCCCCTGGCCTGAAGCCTGTTAAGACTGGGCTTTGTCCTCAGGTGTTTGGCACTTTTTTCTTTTGTTCCCTGATGGCTGAAATGTGGGCTGAGTTGGCTTTCAACATCCATGCACAAGTAGCTGCATTTTTTGATGCGCTTCATGTGGAGAACCTAAACTGACTAACACACTTGTGAGTAACTCCATGCTCAATATCCTGTGCTGCAGTTTTAGGATGCTTGTTTTTTTAAAGTGCCATTGAATCAAACTTTCTACTCCTTTTTTTTTTTTTGTCCCTGTTTTTAGCATTAAGCAGAGTTCCCGTTCCTCTGAGGCAGCTGAAGATGAAAAGGAGCAGCGTACAGTGACAGTCAATCCGTCTCACATGAGAAAGGCTTTCAAGGTCATGAATGAATTGCGGAGGTACACTTTTGACTTACTGGGCACCCTTCTCTGGTTTAGCAGAATTGTGCTGGTTGAGAGACACAGAAAATAGTCTGTGCCATTTTTATTACAGCTAATGGTTGCATGTAGAGGATTAATCAACAAACAGGAAGCTAAAATACAGTCCTTTGGTGGTGGGCTGCTCTTCCCAGTGTCAGACCTCTGTCTTCCCAAAAACATTATCTGAGCCATAGCCTTCATTTATAGATGATAATTCAATTTAGTCTTTTCCATTACTTACAGCTAATTCAGCTGTAAATTGTGTTCTTAACTGAGATAAGGGTCTGAAGCCCAGTAATAGAACATTACAGACATTAAAACACTTACACATAATTACAGACCAAAGATTGTTAATGTACTGTACTTAGTCTCTAACTAGCAGCATCACTCAGACTGGGCTGAGCACTCCAAAGCAAGGGGTGAAAAAAGAAAGCAAGTACTCAGGAAGAATGTCAGCTCTCTTCTTGCAAAATGAAAAATCCTGATATTAGTTAAAAGAGAACACCTTGGTCTTTATACAGCTGTGTGGGTACAGGGAGAACAGAGGCTGAAAAAATATCTGTGAACACAGCCTTGAAAAGTGCTGTCATCACATCAGCAGTGTGGTGGCAGTGGTTCAGCCTGAGATGTTTCTTGGTGGCTGTTATCCCACAAACAGGTGGCTGTTATCAGTGAGCATTTCTAGTTTGTTAGACTTACTCACCCTTCTAATTTAAAAAAGACTTCTTTTGGAAAGTATGTGTGTCACACACATGAATGTATGTGCTCCCTAACTGTTGAGATGATGTGATGAAAGCAGGTAACACCCTTTGCTCTTTCTGCACACTCCAGGTATTCAAAAGATGCTGTAATAGCTACTTATTCTTCATAGATTAAGTAGTTTCCTAATATACACATCCTCAAATGTGGAGAAGGATTGGAAATGTTTCCTTCCACAGATATCTGACAGTGATTCTCTGTTGCATAGGAACAGAAAATGGAAATATTGTAACTATTACATGAAGCGGGGTATGTTGTAATTTTTTTTTTACTTTTAACTGGCGTCCTTCTGGTCCTTTCTTTGTACTGAAAGCAAAGGATCTGAAATGAAAGGTTTGTGCAGCTATATTCAACAATCTATTGTGCTACTTTTATTCCTTTGTTAATTGAAGCATAGTGGGAATAACTGGAGACTGACAATGTTTCTTAGTGCCAGTGGTTAGGTATCTTGGGCAATACTGAACAGATAAAATGCAGAAGAATGAAAGCTGCCATTAAGCACCTGTGTGATGTTTTCATCTGCTGGGCGCTCTTTTTTTTTGTCAGCTATTGCTGCTGTTGTGGAATTTAAGGTTTTCACATGTCTTGAATGTGCATTGAGTTTGGGATCTGTTAAATTGTCAGCAATCAGTGTTCATAGATGCCTTGAATAATAGTTTCTCCCGGCACGTGCATCCAGAAATCTCATTCAGAGGGTCTAGAAGAATCATGCTCAGCCTTTACCTATGTACTATATAGAATCATGGAATTGTTTAGGTTGGAAAAGACCTCTAAGATCATTGAGTCCAGCCCTTAACCCAGCACTGCCAAGGCCACCACTAAACCTTGTCCCTAAGTGCCACTTAGGCTTTTAGTTCGCAAATGTAGATGAAATTAATTTTATGAATGGTACTTCAGATGACTGTAGCCCAAAGAGGAATTGAACAGAGCACCTTTTACATAAGCTAAAAGAAATGAGGAAGCTTCCATTAGGAGGCTCTTAAAGAGTTCCCCTCATTGCCCTTCCCCCTTCCAAACTGGGATGAGAGTACAGACTGCCAGTTCCTACTTTTTTCCTATTTTCCAACTATAACCCTCCATTTCACAGCTGTTCTGTTCACAGAAGAGACATACCTGGTCCATTAGAAGCTTTGTGTATGTTTATTTGATAATGCAGTTTCCTAAAGACAAAGTTGTGTGGAGATAAGTATTTCCAAAGAGAAGGCAACATCTAGATTTACAGACACAGATCCTTTTTCGGGCTTGACATTTGAAAAGAACACCCTTAGTTTGCATTTGTATGCTTAAGCATCTTAAACCAACGTATTGGGAGGCTGAGCACTTCTTGCTGTCGGCATCTGCGAAGCTCTGTGCAAACATTAACTAATGAATCCTCAAAGGACATACGTGGGGCAAGTAGAAAAGGTCACTCGTTAATGAAGTGACTTTTCCAAAGCTCTACAATGAGTCAGTGGGGGAGCTTGGAAGGTTTTTTTTGTTTTGGTTTCTGTCTGGAACCCCATTCTTTATCCCAGTGACTCTTAATCCCAGACTAATTCATGAGGTAAATGAAGTCCTCAGGCCCATGGATAAACTCCAGTGACTGATACCTCTTCTGTGGCAGATGACTGAGGCAGCCTCTGCACTTACCAGTACCAGGACATAGTTTGGTGGCCACGTTCTTTAGTGACAAGCATGGAAGGAAGTACAGAAGTCACTTCATTTTCCACTCTACCTTTTCCCTGTGGAAAGATTAAAGTGCTGCTGGTGTTCCCTTGCATGGCTATTTCTTGTCTTACAGATCTACTAGAGCCTGGCTCCACGCAGTGCCCAAATCTTTAAGCTCTTCTGTGCCTTCTCCAAGCCCTGCTTGTTTGAGAGGTGAAGGAGCCCCTTATCCTTTGTTCTTTGGGCAGCATGTATGCCTCGTTTGGCATCCAGGTTTTTTTTCCCTGGGGAAAGCAGAACCACAGGCAGGGCTGCAGCCTCAGGAGGATTCAGGCTTTGCTTTGTAGGCAAACACTGATAGGAGCTGGGAGCTGAAGGATTAGAGGACCTTCCCCTAGGATTGGGCAGAAGCTCAGGTGCTGTGTCTGTAATGGTGGGTTTTCCACTTTTTTGAACTGTAGTGATGTAGCTTTTTGCCTCACTGGGAATTCTGAAATGATCTTTGTCTTTTCTGGTGTTTTCCCAGCAAGCGGCTCCTGTGTGATGTGGTGATTGTGGCCGAAACCGTGGAGATGGAAGCTCACCGGGTGGTGCTTGCAGCCTGCAGCCCTTATTTTTGTGCCATGTTTACAGGTACTGCTTTGGAAACCAGGCTGTGTCTCTGTCAGGAGCTGCAGCACAGGCAGGAGAGGGTTTCCTTCAGAGAGGTGGTACAGATGGGTCTGTGGTTTGCTGTACTTGATGGATGATGCTGGTCATTGTTGACTAATTCCTGTGGGGTGGTTGTATGGCTGTGGGGTGAGTGGGTATCATGTGGGGCACTGTGAGGTTACTGTGGGGTTTGGCTTACAGCTTTATGGGTTAGGTTTTTTCCCCGATAACAAGACCTTGGATCATGAAAACATTATCATCAAGCACGTGTTCAGTGCCCTAAATGCTCATGGTGCACATCAAAGAAGTTGCTGGCACAGGAGTTGTAGTTTCAAGGCTCAGTCCTGCCGATACTGATTTGGCAGTCACAGATGTTTAATCTCCCATGGCACTTTTTTCTGCTGCCTGAAATAACACCGTTGTTCTCTTGATCCCAGTGTGTTTTAGCAGCCCAGCTTTTTAACAGGGTGAGTTGCTGCAGTCCAGTGTTTTGGTAATGACAGAAGGGAAGAAGAGGACAAAATTCTTGCTCTGATCACCTGATCCCTGTAGCAGGTGCCCTTCAAAGGCTGTGCCCAGATGGGTCAGCAAAAAAAGCCCAAAGAAAGCTATGTCAATCCTGAAGCAGGGGAGTGAGCAGCTTATTTAAGTCATTCTAGTAAAATTAGTCTGGTCAGAAACTCCTTAGCTTCCTTCCTTTTCCTTGCCCTCATTTCCAGGATAGGAACTGACAAATACAAAGATAAGGATTGTACACCCCAGGGAATGGTTGTTACTGTCTCTAAGCTCCAGCATAACTGAAATTCAGGGTTTTTTCCCCTGTTTCACATTCATTTGCTTGTGGTCTGGGCCTTGTCTCTTCCTTTTAAAAGCCTTGAGATTAGACCTAGTTTATTTCATTTTGCTGGAAGCAGAATGCAGCATTTCTCAGGAAAGTGCTTGTCATTTGTGAAGCTTTTTTCCCCTTCTCTAATGGAGGTGGAGGGAAAACCTCAGGTGTAAAATGTGAGGTGAGATGTGGCACTCCCCGTAGTGGCTTTATCCGTGTGGTGAGCTAAGGTGGAGAGCATTTGTGTTTTCTGGGGCACTGGTGCTGCACCCTGAAGCTGGAGCTGGCTGTGGTGGTGAGGCAGAGGAGCAAATGCTGCTCAGAAGCAGCTGTGTGTCAGGACACCTCGAGCACAACTTGTGATGCTTGTTCCTGATGAGGAGTTTAATCAAGAAAAACCCTTGGAAAAACCCTCTGATCCTTAGAGGTCATCTGAGCGGGAAGGTGGTGGTGCAGGGCTGCTCATGTTTCCATGCAGGAATTCTCTGGGCCGTGTAATCCCTCACTCTGTGAGTTAAACAGTAATCAGCTAACCCGTCATGTGGCTGGCTCCAGAGCTCCCCTGGGCTGGGTGACAGCCTCAGCAGCCGCCTGTCCCCTCCCCCTGACAAGTCCCCGGGGGCAGAACGTCAGGCAAAGACCTCCCTTTGCTTTCAGTCTAGCTATCCCCAAATTCCTAAGGTCTGGACCTTTTCTCAGACAGAGCGTGTGATCTCCTTCCAGCTGTGTGGGGGTTCCCTCCCTGCAAGGGGGCTGTTTAAAACCACAGCTTCAGCATGAGCTGGTTGTTGTAACTTGGCTTTTCTGCACTGCACAGCAGTGATGGAGCCAAGGGCTCAGGTTCAGCTGCACTCTGGGGATATTTGCAGGAGCTGCTTGTGCACACTGAATTCCCACTGGAGGGGTTCCCCAGCAGTGGCAGCAGCCAGGAATGAGTAGTGATTGATCAGTGTGGAGATGTGGACAGTGGGAGCCACCCTGAGACCCACAGCTCATCCACCTTCACCCACTGCTTGCTCTGCAGGCTCTGTCCCTGTCAGCTGGGCCTGACTTTGGAGCCACAAATCGCCTTGTGATGACCTTGGGGTCTTTCCTAAGCCAATGGTCAGCCATTCCTCTTTGAAGTATTCCTGGAAAGTCTTAAAATGGGTGGGCACATTTTCCATTTGTATCTTCCAGTGCTGAAGGAGAGATGGGACCCAGCACTCCCTGAGTGTCCTTTTCCATACTGGCTTTCTAGAGCAGTTTGGATGCTGGTCCTTGTTGGCAGTGTTTTGTAGGGATGATTTGGGACAGTAATTTCTGTCCATTTAGAAGAAAACACAAGCATTTCAGAAAAGGTAACAAATATTTCAGTGATGCTGCTAGGACTGCTCCTGTCAGATACCTTTGGAATTTTGGAAGTGCCAAAGGAGGAAGCAGAAACCTCCCTTGCAGGTCTCATGTGCTGCTCCAAAGCACTCACCCCACGTGTGAGAGGCTGTGGTTTTGTTATCCAATGCACTCGTGTTCTCCCTCAGCACATCTGTGACTTAGGAAACAGCCAAAGCTGTGGCTGTGCATAGGGAAGCCTCTCTGGAGTGCAGTGTGTAGGAGGCAGGGCAGGCTGCTGTGCTGGGTAAACAGGGTTACCTCACACTTCTGAGTGTGGTTTATCTTGTGACAAAACAGAGCTCTGCTCTCTCCTTGCCCTCATGAGCAGAGGGGAGCAGAAAAGGCACTGCTGGGTGTTGAGTGTGCTGCAGGAAAGGCATGCCTTCATCAGGGGCTGGTGTCTGCAAAGTCTGTCCCCTGCAGAGGGTCTGCTCAGAGCCACCCTACCTGTTTTGGCTGCCTTTGCTCCCTCTCACCTCATCCCCTGGGGTCTGTGCAGTGCCTCGTGCAAGGCAGCCCTTGCTCACATAGCCCTTACGTGTGAGAGGTGATGCTGGTGCTTTGAATTATTCTGTAATTAAGGTTTCAGGTAGGGCTGGAGTCTGGCTTATGAAAGACACCCTGAGAGCTGGGTTTTATAGGGTTTAAGGTGTAGGGTTTTTTCTCTTCAGAGATGTGAGACGAGATGCCCTCCATGATCCAGCACTCAGCTGCCCACAGCCCTGCTCCAGAGGTTTGCCCTGGCTCTGTGCTTGGAGGAAGGGGCAGCCTGGTGCTTCTCCTGCTCTGCACCAACCCCTGCCTTGGTTCACTTCTTGTGTCTCCAGGTTCTTCCCCATTCCACAGCACTAGAGACTTGTCCCCCTTGTGACAAGCAGGAGGGACTTGATCACACCCAGTCAGATCTTGTCTGACCATGGGCACAGCACATGAGACTCCCCTGCCAGGGTGCCTGGGCTGGTCCTGGAGCAGAGGCAGTGGAGGCTGTGAGTATGCAGGGCTGGCAGCTTGCTGGTGGGTGGGGAAGCCCACACAGCTTTTATTTTTGTTGCCTGTGTCACATGGATGCCACGACAACAGATGCTGTTATCAGATTGGTCCCTCCAAGCTATTTCTGCATCCATCTCTGGGTGTGTGTGGCCAAGTTCCTCCCCGTGCAGGGGGTTTGGTGTGTGCTCCTTACAGGCACCTCCAGCACCACAGGGCTGATGGGGACTGGTCTGTTCTCAGAAGTGCCCTCTCATCTCTGGAGATGTTTGGGTTTTTTTTGGGGATGAAATGTACGAGGGTGACATTTTGTCAATTAAAAAATTCTGCCTGCTTTGAAGGCCTCCCAAATGTAGGTCATTTATCCCTTTGTACTGGTACATTTGTATTCATGGGCTTCTCTAAATAACATTTTATTATTCAATTTTAAAAATTGAATTTGGGGCAAATATTATTTCAGTTCTTGGGATGGTGTTGACTGTTCTAACACTCATGGTCCCACCCCATTCCTATGATTTGCCTCCTTATTCACATAAGGTTAGCCAGCAAAGTTCACTTAGCAGGATCCAGGTTTTGCTCCAGCTTGGGCCCTCTTTAGCATCTGACTCTGTGCTGTGCACTTACTGTGCCTGGCCACGTCTTGTGGAACGCTGCACGGAGGTGTGGGCTGTAATTACTTCTATAGGCTGCAGGAAATATTTTTCCACTTAATCCCACAGCAGTACTGAGTCACCAGATTTCTGAGAGTAGTGATTATTCATGCCCAGGTTTAGGAATTGACATTTCTGCATGCTCTCCTTTGTTTAGCTTTGTTTTTCCACCTATCATTTTCTTTCCGCTTGAGAGTTGGTTCTTTCTTCTCTGTGGAGATCCTGGTGATTAAATCCTGGGTGAGGTCACAGTGTGTGGGGATGCTGGAAGGGCCCTGGGGAGTCCTTTTTCCTCCCCACAGCATGTTTTTGTTCCTCTGACGTGCTCCTGTTGCATGGGGGGTGTGGAGGTGTGCATAAAGCTCTGGGTCATGAATAGGCTCTTACACAGCTGTGAGGCTTTACTTGTGCATTCAGGAAGGAAATTATTCCTCTAGTTCCATGTGCTTTTGAGTTAGGGATTTGGAGAAGGGATGCACTTTGGATCCAAAGGTGTGAGGTCGGGAAGGTGAGAGATGAGAACTGCATCTCTCTGTGTGGATGCTTTGCACAAGGTGTAAGGGATGGATGGGTTACAGCAGGGTAATTTAGGAAAGAACCTTGCTGCATGCTGGGTGTAACTGCTGGCCTGTGTGCTTGGTCTCCTGACCAGGTTTCAGCTTCTTTCTAAAGAAAGAGAATAACACTGCTTTTAATGTCAGCCATATCACAAANCTCTTTTTGTCTGTCTCTGTACTGATGAGGGACATACTGGGTTTTCTTTTTAGCTCTTATATTAGTTTGAATGCAGGTGAACCATGGCAGATACTTTTCTGTCAAGAAATTGAGTTTCTTGCATTTATTGATTTATGTTGTTTTACACCAGTGTCCTCAATCTTGGGTTGTTTTTTTGGTGGCATTGGGAGGCTTCTGGGAATCTCACTGGTGGTTCTTCAATGGTGAGGGATAGTGCCAGGCAGCTGTGTAGTCAGACACCAGGAGAAAGTGCTGGATGTGTGGGGAGCAAGGCTGTGCAGAGCAAACTGTGACTGTCCTTTTGAAATGAATTTCAGGAGACATGTCTGAAAGTAAGGCCAAGAAGATTGAGATCAAAGACGTGGATGGGCAGACCCTGAGGAAGCTCATTGATTACATCTACACCGCTGAGATCGAGGTCACTGAAGAGAATGTGCAGGTAGGTCTGGTTCAGCAGCCCTGTGGAGAACCAAGTGGAAAACATGAAACACAAAGGCATGGGTTCTTTGGGAGTGAGGGATCTCCTCAGGCTGCAGAAAGTAAAAGGTTGAGCTTGAAAAGAGCCGCTTCCAGCCTCTGTTTAGTCTTGAGGCACTTTAGTGCTTTCCCCACGCTTAAGTCATGTTGCATTTAGCTTTTGTGTGGAGCTCTTATAACAAGAGCAGGCATTTGCCTTCCAAGAAGCTGTACTGACTTGTGGGTCAGTCTGTCGAAGGTCAGAATAGACTCAAACAAGCAGTGAGTCAAATGTTTTAAGGCCATGGCAGAGGAATGTGGCTGTTAGTTTTAAAATTCTTCTGGGTAGTTTGAGTTGTTTCACAGAGCTTTGAGTGGAATACATTGTTCAAATGAGGACATTCTTCCTTTTTTTTTGTGTGTGCTCTGTCTTGAATTTCTGAGAGGTAAATATTTGTTCAGAAGTGGAAAGAGTAATTGAAAGGTAGCCTTCAAATAAAGCAGGGTGCTCAGGAAGGGATTGTTTTGCAGTGTCACGTGGCTGAGGCTGTTGGTAAAGCTCTTTCTTTGACTCTGCTTGTATTTGTGGTAAGAAAAAGGCTCTGCACTTAGCCACTGATGTCTGGAAGGGATGCTGAGAGCTTGTGTGTGGACGTGCTTTTCAGTTGGTCTCTGGTTTTGTTTGCAAGTGGCAGTTTGAGCTGTTGTCTTCCTCGCTTTGACTTGGACATTGCCAGGGGAGCAAGTCTATGTCTGTGATGCTGGAGGGAGTTTTGTTGGCCTAATTAACATGGCAAAATTAGACTGGTCCTGCTTGTAACGAGGTTCTTGCTGTGAGCTCTTCTGCTCTGGTCCCTCAGGCAGAGTGCAGGTTCCTGCTGGGCTGTTGCTTGGACAAAGCCCTGAGCTGGGCCCCCTCTGCAGCCCAGCCCTTTGCCATCCTTCATGGCCTAAATCTGTGGGGGCCTTTTGCTGCCCCTTCTTCCCTCCAGATTTACAAATGTGACTTCGGTGTGCTCTGAGCCTGGCAGCTGTCACACTGGTAGGAGTGTGGAGCCTGGTTGCCCTGCAGGGAGGCTGAGAGCCATCACTGAGGAGACCTTCAAGGTGCCATTGTGGCAAAGGAGCTGGGACTCAAACCCAGCCTGGGGGGCTTGGCCTGGCTGTCTGCTGTGTGAGCCACATCAGGGTATCAGGAGCTGCCATACAGCATGGGGCCTGGGATGGGGCTCCCTGCACCTCTGGGATCTGCCATTGCTGGAGGAGAAATGACATTTTCACACCCTCAGGCTGGTCCCTGTGTCTGTGGGGAATACAGAGGCTGCATCCATGAGCTTTCTGAAATGTGCTTTCCTTCCACACTGCTGGGTGTCAGGTGCTCCAGAAGCTCCCACCTGGCACGTGGGATGTGCAGAGCTCGGGATCCATGTGCTGAGCCTTGCCTGGGGCTTGGGGAGTGACCCCAGGGCTGTGTTTGGGTGCTCCAGCTGCACCTGGGTGTAAGCAGTGCTGTGGGAGCTGGAGCAGGCTGGACAGGCAGCTCTGTCCTGCCCAGAAGCTCTGTGAAAAGTCCAGGTGTTGCCTTTCCTGAGCAACTGGACAGTTGTCTTGTTTAGTAAATCCTAACCAAAGCCTGCCTTCTATAGCCCAGGGATTACAGGGAGTTGAAGTAGATCCCTGCTATATTTTGGCTTTCATCTCTCAGACAGTAAGATAAGAAAATGTAAGTTCTGAATACTAAGTGTTTTTTCCCAATCTAGTAAAGCAGGTCCTTTTACTGCAGCATTTATTTCAGTATCCACTCTGTGATTAACTCTTCAGGCTAGAGGTAAATTAATTCATCAGAGCTAAGAAATGAAGCTGATCTACTGCAAGATTAACTGACTAGTTTAAATTTTATTACATGTTTAAAGTATTCATGCTGAAAATGTTTTATGGAATTTAGTATAATCGTGTTATGAAACCAATAGAAAATTTCCATCCTGTTTCTGGGTGTTTTACTCTGAACAAAATGCCATAAACAGGTTAATATTCACCTCCAGCCACAAGAAGAAAAGGTTACAGAAGTGAATATTCTGTGATTTGTTGGAAAGTTTCACATGAAGTGAAGGTTAAAACCAGCAAAAGTTAGGCTCCTTGTAGTCTCTAGTCTGAATTAGCAGTGTCAGTTTTAGAAAGAAGTGAGCAGATTTGGTCCCTTGCATCACCACATCCTCCTGCTGCACAGCTTTGGGCCATCCATCCATCCATCCATCCATCCATCTGCAAGAACACCTCAGTAGTGCCTGTCTGTGCTGTTTCAGCAATGTTTCTTAGCAGCCTTGCTTGGGCACAGTGAGACTTTCTCTTTTCTCAGCAGGTATCTCTGAGCTCTCCTATTCCTTTGTCACATATTCTGATTCTCTAGCAGGGCAAGGGTACTTTTTTAAAGGAGTTCTTTAGACTTTCTCAGTAGCTGGAAGAAGCAGTTTCTGGGTATAGGTGCCAGGTAATGTCATTGAAAATATGAAAAGAAAAAAAAAAGGTTGCTCAATGGCATTAACTGAGCAGATGCAGCCAAGATATCAAAACTTGTGAAAAAATGAAAAGACACTATATTGTTAGTGAGAAAAATAAGATGAGAGCTGGATAGAAATGAGAAAAAGATGAGCAACAAAGGTAGCATGGAGTGCAGAATGAATGCTCCTAAGCATTCTAAGTTCTAAGTTCACAATAAGTTCCTAAGCTCTTTGCCGCAACAAGAAGCCTTTTAACTACTTCTTTGTGTTGTTTCTTTTCTAATAGAAACTTGTACTTTTTATTTTTTTTTTTTTTTTTGCTTTTATAGGCCTGATATGGGCTCAGGAAGTGAGACTCTTTTTCTAAGCACGTATTTCTGTAGCTGATTGTGCAATGAAATGACACAGTGCCTTTTGTTTTGTTTTGTTTTTTATGTAAGGAAGGATATGTGTGCAAGGGGCCAAGCCTGTACGGTCAGTTCCAGTCATCATCTCTGTAGTGATTTCCTGGGGGTGTTTTCATCCAGTTCCTTCACAAGATTATGTCCCAAATGTGCAGGCAAAGAGGATTTTCATCCATCCTGAGCCCATGTGGAGGGAATACTCTCTTCTAACCCTGCTGGGGTACATGGGTGAGAATCACCCCAACAAATGTCATCCTGCTTTATCTATTGGTGCTTCATTCTTAGAGTGGGATTTCAAGGCAGTATGGATGCAGCAGTAGGAGGGCTCAGGGATGATGGATGATAGAGAAGTTTTACCTGTGAACATGCATTTGGGATTTAGCCTCCCACTTGTTTGGAAGGCATGGAGCAGAGACAGAATTTCTGTCTTTATCTCAGTCATGTTGTAGTTTCGGGAAAATCCATCCTGGGATTTCTACACCTGCTGCCTTCTGTTGTTCCCCCTCTGTTGCATCCCACATCAAGGTTGGTTGTAAATTTTCATGTGCATGATACAAAGATCTCATTCATTTGAAGATGGAGCTGGATACATTTATTTAGAAGGAAGTTGTGTCATGCAATTTCTGTAAAAGGAGGGAAAACTAATGTGAGTGTCATGGGGAGCTTCTCAGATGCTCAGACTCCTGGGTTGATCTCAGCGGAAATCATAAACACACATCAGAGCACAGGGCCTGTTGCTCCCTACCTGTGTGGGGTAGCTGGTGCTTTTAACATATCAGTTACCTGAATTTTTCAGTTAGGTCTTGATTTTGCAGCTGAAGTGGTGACATTGCTGCCTGCTTTCCAGCTTTCATATCAAACCTGCCAGCTCAGAGTGATGGGAACAAAGTCCAGTGATGGAGAAGCTCTGCATGATGTCCCTGAGCAGAGCTGAATGAGATTTGGGAGCAGGCCCCTCCCTGTCCTAGGCAGTCCTGGGAAGACATCTGGACCTCTGGCTCTAGACAATGAATACAGTCCCTCCTTAGTGTGTCCCAACCAGCCTTACCTATGGCACATCATTGCTGGCAGGCAGCCTGAGAATTGCCCTCCCAATTAAGAAAGTCATTATAGTTCAGATTGTAATGATTCCCTGGAAAAAGTCCTGATTAACCTGATTTCACAATTAAGTTCTTAGGAATGATGTGCCATGGACCACATGTGTGAGGTGTCCTTGTGTACTGCCAATTTGAGATATGGCTCATACTCAGAGAACAAAATCTGAAATCAGCTGTCTGGAGGAAGCAGATATTGAATTTGTCAGCTTTGCAGGCATAGTAATTGTCATAAAAAATGTTTCAAGAAAAGAGGAAAAAAGCTTTGCTAGGAGCTGCAATATTTCCATTTCAGAAGTGCTTCTGCACCTCAGCTTTCCCTGCTGACTTAGGAGATCACAGCAAGGAAGGAGAGTTCTCTGGCAGATGCAGTGTTGATGATAAAGGGTTTATAAGTGGGTCAGTCCATCTCTCTTCCCCCTGTTTAGTCCAAAAGCTGCAACTATAGTAGGTGCAAGCCCAGGGTGAGGCAGAGCACCTTTTAGCAGTAACTCAGGGCTTTCCTCCCGGGAGCCAGAGCTCCTTGCCATGCATTGCCCTGGAGTGCAGGGGGCCCTGGTCCATTGCAGGACTGACTCCTCTGGGTTGGAGGCCCTTCCTTAAATCTATGGGAAGTCTTTTAAATTGGCTTGACTTAATAGAAAGATGAGGAGAAACTTGTGGATGTGGCACCAGAGCACTGTGTTGTGCCTGATGGATGTCTTCACTTTTTTATTTCACTGTTCAGCCAAGGGATGGCGTGTCTGAAGTTGGAGAAGGTAACTCACAATGGAAGTTGCCAGTTGTTCCCCCGTTTTCTCTTTCATCTCTACATCCTTTGTCCATCTCCTGCTCCTGATGAGGTTTTGTGACTCACTGATGCTGTCACACCTTTCTCTGTCCGGGCTATTTCACATCAGGTGGAGCATTTAAGTGGAAGCACTGTTGTTCAGCCCATGTGCTGCCTGGGAGCAGCTGGGGTGTAATAAAGCCTAATTGCCACCCTTGCACTCAAAAGCCACATTACACAAATGTATTTTTATCTCTGCTATTTGTGCTGTTTAGAGCAGCTTATTTAAAACTGAGTATTTTACCTGCCTTGCAAACACAAAATCCATTTGTTTCTCTGGTCACAGGTTCCCCTGGGCGGGTGCTTGGGAGCTGTCTCTCTGTTTGGGCAGATGTGCAGTCCCAGCTGTGGCCCTGGATGTGCAGCTGAGGATTACAGCCAGTGCTCTTATTTGCCTTCCAATTTGACCAAATTGTCAAAGCTGCTTATAAGCTTTAATACATCCCCTGCCTAGGGAAAATGTTCCTTTCCCAGTTTTGCAGAGCAGGAATGAAGTAAACTAACTTTTGGCCAAGGCTACCTGTAAGGCTGTGCCACAGCAGGGAATTAACCCCAGCCTCTGCAGTCCAGCATTAATGAATGAACCTTTTGTATATAGAAGACTTTTGACTGGAAGATGTTTCTAGTTTAGAGACATCAAAGGTCTATGGAAGTAATTGCACAGGCAATGTTGTGTAAAACTTGAAATTTGTGTGGAGTCTGCAGAGCACAGCTGGTGAACTAGATACTATATATACATACATACACCCCATAGATGAGGTTCTGGACATAAATGAAGCAAAGCAGTCTGTCTCAGTAGTAATAGCAGATAATTCTGACATAGTTTCAAAAAATGAGTGGGTTTTGATCTGGAGGCAGATCTGGTAGAGAAGCCAGCTCTCTGTAAATTGTTCACGGCTGTTGGAGTTCAAATATTAAGAGCCAAATCCAGACCTATGTGAGTAACTTGCCTGGATATTAATGGGGTTGCAGTTTGGTCCTGCTGCATGTTTAGGCAGGGCATTTCCTCCTGTTATTTCTAAAGGAAACAGACTTTGTTCTCACGGAAATCCTTTGCTTGCTTTTCGCCTTCCCTGGTAAAAACAAGATGAGTGTTGAGATGTTCAGCTGGGAAATAAGAAAGAGAAAATCCCCTCATCTCTTGATAGGCTTTTTATATCTTATTTCTGAGAAGTGTTGTATGATAATGCCCCTTTCCCATAGGCTGAAGTGGCATATCCCAGACACCTGGACTGGCAGGATGCATCCTGGATGGATGGAGGTGCACAGAGGAGGCTCTGGCTGGTCTATAGCCAGAGATGGTTTGTGGGGAGTCTGACTTGGCCACCCAAAGCCCTTATGTAGCTCAGGTGTTCAGAAATGGTTCAGCTAGAAAGAAAGTGGCTCACAGCTAGGCTTCAAAATCCTAGAGCATTGCTATCTTGACTTAAAGCCACAAACTAATCTGCTTCCTCCAAGAAGCTTGGGCCAAAACAGGCTCCTGGGTTCATTGACTTCTCTTCTTACTGTTGCTTGTTGGGGTGGCTGCTTGCAGTGAGTGAGCCACTGTACAGCTGGGCTGGAGTGGAACACATCACTTGCTTAGAAAGACCTGGAGCAGGTTGTGAGTGTCCTGCCCTGGTGTGGAATGGGACTGTGGGAGGGAGCTTTTTATCCCTTTGCTGCCATCAGGATCCGGAGGGGGTGAATGCTGTTAACCTATTTGTTTTGTTTAACAGCTGCTTATTTTTATTGAGTTGGCAATAATTTTCCAGAAATGGTGCTCAGATGGTGAGCACAGATGCCCAGTTGGAAGGACGTGTGTGAGGCAGCCAGAGCTATGAAAGAGCTGGAGTAAGACACGTCTGCAGTTGCTGTTCGACATAGGAAAGGAAGTAGCTGATGTCACGGGCTGTAATGTCCCAATGGACTTTGTTTTCTACTTCCTGTCCTTCTCACTGGCCTCAAAGGTGTTTTTTTTTCCAGCAGATGTCACATTCCTCATCCATTTCTGTCTCCTTTTTCTGTGCTCAGTTTTGGAGGTACAAAGCAGAACCTCATTTTCAGATGCAGTCATGATCCACAAGTGTCCCCAGCATTTTGTGTGTGTAAACAAGGGCTGCTGATTTAAATAGTTGGACCTGTTTTCCCAAGAGCCTTGCAGTCACCAAAACCTGCTTGAGCTTCTGGGAACCCCCTCTCTTACGTGACTGTTTGAGCACCTTGCTGACAAGCCAATAAGGTTTTGTTGGAAATAACAAAGTCCAGGGTTTTGAGGACTGCTGGGCTGCTATGGGCTTTGAATCTGATGGCAATGCTTATAAATAATACAAAACTCTTCGGGGAAAAAAAAATAAAAGTCTGTGTGCAGGACCTACCTGCAGCAAAACCAGAAACTCAGGAGCATCTGTGGTTGCTTCTACCTTGTCCTCACTTTGCCTTGAGGTCTCGTGGGGAGAAGCTGTGAGAAGAGTTCCACTTATAGCCCAGTGTGGGCTAACCATTGAAAGCATGAATAGAGATCTTCTGCATATGGGTAGGGCTGGGACTTGAACCTTCCTTCTCATAACCCCGCAGGGATGATTCCTGTCTGAAAGGGAATTGCCTCCAATTTGTGCAAGCTGTGAATCACTCCTTGCTGCTCACTTCCATTCCCCTCTGGTGTCTTTGCAGGTTTTGTTGCCAGCTGCTAGTTTATTGCAATTGATGGATGTTAGAAAAAACTGCTGTGACTTCCTTCAGTCCCAGCTGCACCCCACGAACTGCCTTGGCATCCGCGCCTTCGCCGACGTGCACGCCTGCACCGAGCTGCTGCAGCAGGCCAACGCCTACGCAGGTGAGGGCAGGGGGTCTGGGGGTGCTAACCCTGCTTCCAGGTACAGCAGCTCCTG
>VZTZ01013606.1:1052583-1140472 GCA_013400955.1 Drymodes brunneopygia
TTTGTATTTCCTCTTCAGAGGAAAAAGCTTCACAACTTTGTATTCTCTGCCCTAGAATCACTGTCATCTTAAGATTCAATGCAAATATGAAAACAAATCATGCTGTCAAAAAATCATGCATTAGAAACAAATTATTCTCTCTAAATGCATCTTGGCAATATAATTGATAAACTGTGAGTATGTGAAATAATTGAAAAGCAGGGTGGGGACATACAGGATAAATGACTAAAATAAGAAAGTAATGAACACGTGTAAATAAAAGCCACAATCAATAAATATAAATTACAATGTGACAAACTGTAAATAATCAGAGCATTTCAGGCCTGGAATGTGATCCTTCTGCAGGGAAAACTCGTGTTAGCAAATCTGCAAAAGCCTTAAGAAGAAAACAAGAAGACATGATGTTATCAGGGCTCTTTGAAAGGGCAGACACGATGGATTAGCCCCTGGATTCATTACTCAAACCTTCACCAGCAGTGTAGAAATAAGACATGATACCAGCCCACTTCCTTCCTCCACCCCAACATACAAATAATCCTGGCAGAGTGATGCCCTCAGCCTTTCTCACACTGATACAGACGGATTAAAAAAAAGGATGGCATTTTTCCTTTCTGATTTAGACATTTAGAAGGGGCTTTTGAAGGGTAACTCCTGTCTCTTGATTGACTGCACTTTCTTCCTCCCCCCTGTCTCAGGAATCCTTGTGCTATTCAGAAATAAACACTCACTGTTCCCAATATCTTCTGCAGATGCACGTATTGAGGCAGGTTTTTTTGTCCACCATGGAGGATTTTATCCCATCTCTCTTTCCAGGTCCTAAATCCTTTCCAGATCCTGGGGATTAAATTATCATCAAGACCAGACCATGCCAAGACCCTTCAGCATGAGTGGGAATGCAGCCTGCATCAGGGATGAGCTCAGCCACTGCTGCTGGGAGGATAAAGCAGCCAGAGATCGGCACTGAGGATGGACTGAAGAGATTTGGGATGGATGAGGGCTGGTGGATTTACACCCTGGCCTCCTGGCTGACTCTTGAAAATGAAGGTGAGGGATGACAGACCCTCCTTTGCTGTTTCAGAACATGGTTGCTTTGTCTCAGGGCATCTTTAACTCGTTGCCCAGAGCACAGCAGGAAGGTTCCTGCTCACCTGCCCACCGTGGGTGCCCTAAATCCCTGAATGTTTGGTGGATCATAGAAGCCCAGAATTGGTTGGGGTGGAAGGGGCCCTAAAGACCATCCAGTGCCACCCCCTGCCATGGGCAGGGACACCTCCCACTATCCCAGGCTGCTCCCAGCCCCATCCAACCTGGCCTGGAACGCTCCCAGGGATGGGGCAGCCACAGCTTCTCTGTGCCAGGGCCTCTCCACCCTCTCAGGGAAGAGTTTCCCCCCATTTCCTAATCCAACCCTGCCCTGTCTCAGTTTGAAGCCATTCCCCCTTGTCCTGTCACTCCAGGCCTTTGCCCAAGTCCCTCTCCAGCTCTCTTGGAGCCCCTTTTGGCACTGGAAGAAGCTCTAAGTTCTCCCCAGAGCCTTCTTTTCTCCAGGCTGAATAGCCCCAGTTGCTGTGGGTTTATGTCACATTAAATGAAAGTGGATTAGGAGTGGAATAAAAATTTTGTTGGTGGACAGATTTGAAGGAAAGCATTTGCTGCTCTCTCAGACTGAAGCTCATTTGGAAAGCACCCTCAGGAGCAAAGATTGCAACCTCCACCTTGCTGCTGCCTTGCAGACAACATCATGTGGTAAAAATACATCATGCTCTACATCTAGGGGTAATAAGAAGAAAAGAAATTACATTAAAATGCAAAGTATTGTCAGTGGTTATTCCCATGGAAAGTCCATTTCCATTTAATAGCAGAGAATCCATCATGTTCTGCCTTATTTCAGCTGTGATGGCTCCCAAGAAAAAATGTAGGTCACAGCCTGTCAGAGACAGTGCCTTTGAGAAGAGCTCACGGTGCAGTTTTTGGGGGTGGAGGGGAGGGCTGCTTTGCCACTTTCCTTTACAGCCATGCTGGCACTCACCCTTCCCCAAGAGTGGTAGAAAATGTCCCTAACTTTGGCTGTGGTGCAATGTGAGTGGGGGCTGGAGGAGCAAAGCAAGAGTGGCAGCGCTGGAGTTCCCACAGGCCAAGAGCTGCTGCAGGGGGTGTGGGAAGGAAAAATGGGCTGAAGGTTTGAAACTTTGGGTGCAGGTGAAAGCAAGGCTCACCCAGTAATTCTGCATCCCTACAAGTGCCCAGGAGCCCTGCTGGGTTAATGCTGTGCTTGACTTGCACCAGAGTCTGGGGGAGATGGAGCAGTCAAAATGCCCTGATTTTAATGTAGCCCTACAAACAATGGTTTGGGACATACCCTTGCTCCACTATAACAGAGGATTTCATGAGACTCAATTAGCAAGGTAATTAATTAATCAATTATGTAAAACAGATGAGCAATCCGATATCCTGCTCTACAATGATACAGCTCTTTGTTGAGACTTAATTAACACATAGGCTTGGGGACAAACTAAAAAAAAAAGAAAAAAACCCCACTCAAATCCTACAGAAGAATCAGTTGGAGAGAATGATTCCAACAGAGGATGGAAACTGGGCTGGAGACCAGATGGGATGACAGCCCTGCTCTGAGAGGGTAGTGGAGTTATTTTGGGCAGTTTAACAACCAGTCTGATGTTTGTCTCCACCACTAGAGCCAGCTGAGCCACGCTGGGCTCTCCTGCCTGCCAAAACAAATGTGTGGTAATTCCTTCAGTGCAACTGCTCCGTACCCACCTTTCCAAGCTGGCTGGGGCTGTCCATGACAAGGGAGGCATCCAGCAGATGTGTTTATTGTTGATGTGCCTCCAGCTCCTCTGGCTGTACCAGCTCCAGGAGGGCTGCAGGGCTGAGCTGCAGCTTCAGGGTCTCTAACAACCACCCAAGCTCACTGCAGGTGTTGGATTCCTACGTGACCTGTACCAGAAGCTACGGGGTATTGATCTTCTGTAACAGCCCCTTGTAACCCAATGTATTTCAATAGCCTGCATTAATCTGTGAAAACCTACACCTTGTTTTATTTAATTTTACTTTGGGCTAGTAGTTATTTGGGTCAATTCTTTGCCAGTTGTGATAAATTGATACATCATCTGTGATGGAGCAAAACTGTGTCGGGGCTTCTACTTGTACACACTTCCTTGAATTAATTTGCATTGACCAGACTTGTGATACTCAATACAGAAAAATCAGGGTCAAAACTGCAAGTCTCTCAAAGCCTGCAAATAATTTTAGAGGTAATGTGTTTCCAAAGCTTAAACCAATGTGCTTATGGACCTTTCCTTTAGCAATGTGCTCTGGGGTCGATTTTCCCATGTTCAAGGGCTAGATTGCAAATGTATTGGCTGGGAATGGAAGCAGAGTCATGCTCCAGCAATGATTTTTATTGAGTAACTGCAGATGAGAAAAGGCAGTTACTACCTGGCAAAGACCCTGCATTTTAAGTTTTCTTTACAAACTCTCTCTTTGCCCAAACCTTTAGCGTGGAATTGCAGGAATTTACAGCGATATGTGGAAGAGGCTGATACTCAGGAGCAGTGCCTGCCAGAGACTGTATTTCTTTCTAAGGCTGCTGTCAGAGGGGTTTCTTGCACAGCTACAGCTGGGAGGGTGACTGCAGAGCCACTGGATGCTCCCATCAGAGCCTCTCCATGCCTCTCCCTCACTGCTGGGCTGGCAGACTGCTGCAACATCAGAGTTTCCTTCTGGCCTTGCTCTTCCCTTCCTCCCGGAGCACATGGTGTGCTTTGGGTGTTTTAAGCCTTGTTTTCAGGGATTTAGTTCAAGCAGTTCCTGGATATTGCCCAGCCTGTAGCGGGACCCTGCCTCTGCAGTTTCTGGGTTTTCAGGGGCTGATCCTGAGCTGCTCCAGTCACTGGGAATTTTCCACTGGGAAAAACCAGGCTCAGTCCTGGGAGGAGTGGATAGGACTTCTCTGTCCATGCACAGGGGGTCTGTCCTCCTCATTCACAGCTTACCTCAACCTGTTGGTTTCACTGTTTTCCTTCTCTTTCCAAGACTCTATGAAACCATCTCTTCACTCTGCCTCCTCACCCCCTCTAAAAGAGCTGGTCTCATTCCAAAAATGGGAGTGTTCAGAAAGTCAAAAGCTTATTAATAGCTCTCTGCCTCTTTTTAATATATTCAAAAAGCTGTACAGTGTGCAGAGCTGTTGTGACATGATTTTTCTTTTTTAATATCTCACCCTTTGACTGTCAGTATTTAAGGAAAAATGAAACTAATCATCAGTGAAGGCTGTAATGCTACTGTTTTATAGCTGCTGGGGAGCTCAGAAGAAAATTTTGTAAGAGGATATAAAAGAGAGAAAGGGAGAGAGAGAGAGGAGGTGTGTGTGTGTAAGTGCATGCATGCATCTCACATTAGAAGTTTCACAGAACAAAACAAAAAGTATATTAATTTGCAAAGTAATATTAGTAAGATAAGGAAAATATTTATGTCTTGGAAAACAGTGAAAAAAAGGGCCATTTTTGTAACTTTGTCCTGAATGTTCCTTTCCATGCAGAGGTATGACCCCCCCCCAGTATTGCCCAGCCTTGGCAGATTTTACTGAGAATGCAAAGTACAACATTTGGGTATGGATGGACTCCACTGCCCTCCAGGTAAGAAAAGAGACTGCTAACATTTTATCTTAAACCCCAAATGACCTTTTACTATTGCTGGAGCAACTTTTCAGCCACAGACACCCTTCAGTAGCAGTGGGGAAGCAAAAGTTGCATCTCCTGGCAGGAAATTAATGGAAATTAGTCCAAGATTCTCCTCTGAAAATGGAGGACAGAGACATGGAAAAGCTAAAGATAAATCAGTGCAGTTTACCAGGACATGCCAAGTGGGATATAATAATCTACTGTGAGTATTTTAATGTATGAAACCAAAGTACAGAATTAAGGCCAGTACAAGTTGTTACAGGAGGGAGTAGCAAAGTATGGGGTGATAAAACCCAAGCTGAACCTCCTATGAGGCATGGAAGGATTGCCCAGAAGTGGATATCCCAAAATTCCAATGGATATCCCACTCCCAGGGGGTGTCTAAAGACATATATATATATATACATGCATATATTATATATCTACTTATATACACATTTGTAAATAGAAGGGAGTTGTGTGTTGGTATAGCTATGCATGTGTTGTGTTTGTATAGCTATGCATGTGTAATACAAAACAAAGCCTGCAAAGTGCCTGCTATTTGAAAACTGGAAGGAATATTAAAAAAGAAAATAGAGCTCCAATCATCAGCCCTTTCTGACAACTACAGTCTCATTTGCAGCTCACACACCTTGAAGCTCCAGGTTTCTTTTGCTTTGCTCCCAGCACTCAGTGCCACACAGAGCATCTGACATCTGGAACAGCTGAGACACTTCAGCACGGAAGATCAAACACTTCAAAGAGTCTCAGAGTGGTTTGGGAAAGGGAAAACTCAGTTGTTCTCAGAGTCAGGTAAGGCAATGTACTGCAAGTGATGTGTGGTACCCACAGCAAAAATAAACTAATGAATGCAGGCAATTGAGCTGAAATTTCAGGCAGGTTCTAACCCTTGATGACCCAACTCAGCCAATGGTGCATGGACAGGTAAGTTATCAATGCACACCTAATGAGATGATAATTGTGCAAAGGCCTGCAAACAGGTTTCTGTCTTCACCTGGTACTTTTAATATTCCACGTGCAGGGAAGAGGTGATGAAATAACATTTTTAAATCTGTAATTAGCACTGCAATAATGTTGGCTGTTTGAATTGGTTAACAATATTAAAGAGGAGCTCTAATTTAATTATAGGGACACAAACCCAGGTATTTCTAAATGATGATTGCTTTCCACCAATTGTATTTGATACAATTTTGCCTTCATTTATCATGTAGATAATGGCCAGTGCAGAGTGTGGCTGTGTTTGTGGAATTGCCCTGGATACCTTCAGAAGAGAAAGAAAAACCTGACAATTTGCAATCTGGGGAGGAAAGAGAATTGAAAGTTTCCCCCTTTGCCCTTGCTAGTTCCTTAAAAATCAATTTTAATATAATTTGAAAAGTTCTGATTTTGGTACAGTTATTCCATTCAGTTTGGTTTCATTTCTACTTCTAAAATAGAGGTTTCTGGAGACCTTACATTAACTCCACAGATTACAGCTGGCATTGAACAGAGGTATAAGTTATGAAGCAAATATAAAGGAGCATCCATTTTCATGTATGATTAAATGCTGACTCAAGGCAGTGCAGTATTTTTGATCCCCTAAGTTTAATAAAATTCAGGACAGGCAATAAAGAGTCGCAGACAAATTAAAATTTATTGAGACAGACAAAAATGCAAGTATTTCAGACTACAGTTAAGCATTTACAGTTAACCAAAGGTAGCAAATGCTCACATTCCACTTAACTCCTTATGGAAAAAGCATTCAGAATTTACTATGCAGTTCTACTTACTATGATAGTCTACATCCATCTACAGTAGGGACATCGAACTGAAACACGAAATATTTGGATCTCTCCTTACAGATCTACACATTGAACAGTAACAGACATCAACAGCATTGAGAAAAGTATAAAAAGACCAAAACCCACCTACTGTAGAAAGGGCTTTTTGATGTGTAGTAACTGTACAAAGCAGTCTGTGGGTGAGAGGGTGGGACACAGGAGGGACTGCCAGAGAAGCCAACAAATGGAGGAAGCGAAGCTTGAGCGACCTGGGGCTCTGGGTCAGGTGGTGACCTCAGATCTACATCAGCTGCTGCTGCTGCTGGAGGGAGAAAAGGCTACAAAACTCCTAATATCAAAATATTCCCATGCCAGAAATGTACACTGAGACTATCAGACTAGGCTGGAGAGGCAAAGAGAAGCATTCACTAACAAACAGGGTTGTTTTAAATATAAACTTTACATTTTCAATATAAACTGTAGAATAAATATTAAATAAACACTTCAAATGGCTTAAAATAATAGTACAGAATAGCTTAAAAATAAAAGGCAAAGAAAATGAAGAGGATTCTTTGTGTTCACAGCAAAGGCCAGTAATGACCCAAAAACCCAGCTGTGCTGAAACCTGAACTCAACATCTTGATTTAACTACAGTAGTTAAAAGAAACATAAAGCAATGGCTAACAGTATCTCACAGACTGTAATATGAAAAGAAAATGAGATTAAAAATTGGTTTGTGTCTCTACAAGAATGGGACAACACTGATTCCATTTGGTTTGTGTCTCTAAAAGAACAGGACAACTCAGATTCCATTTTTTACAATGAGAAAATGTTTGGAAGGTCAATGACTTGAGTCAGAAGGGAAGTAAGTCCTGCTTTGTAAAAAAAAATTAAAAGGAAAAAGAAAGAGAAAAAGAAAGGAATTGAATTAAATTAAGTTGGAAGCAAATTAAATCTTTTACAAAGCATGGAGAATGGAAGGGGCTCGATCTGGAAGAGCACTGGTTCTTGGTAGAATCGCTGGTTTCTTTATCACTATTTCATTAAAGAGAAGATTTTCTTAATGCATCTCCCCAAACTGGACACACACATACATATGCACACACATCTTTGTGCATAAATGTATATATACAGACACACAGAGATATACATATGTATAAATATAGGCTGCAGATCCCCCAGCACGGGAGGATGCCAGTGGATCACAAAAGGGCTTTGCTAAATAGCTTTGTAGGATTTGGGACCTTGCTCTCAAAGCAATCCAGGGTCTGAGCTGCCCTTCCAGCCTGTGTGCCCTGCTCCTGCCAGGCTGGGACCCCTGGCACTGGGCACTGGTGCCCTGCAGTCCTGCCCAGCTGCCCCAGCCCATAAAATGGCACAATTCCTGTGCTGCCTGGGGCCAGGAGAACACTGGCACGAGTCAAACAGTGACTGAATGGTCACCTGGAGAGGGGGCTCTGCCTGGATCCAGGCCAGCAGGCTTACAACAGCTGTGTGTGTTGGTGTGGGTCTCTGGGTGCAGGGAGATGTGCTGCCAGAGGCCACCGAGCCAGCCAAGGCACCTCCCCTCCTGCCAGGCTGTGCTGGGCACGGAGCTCTTTCACTGGGACCCACCCATGTTTGAGCTGGTGAGTCTAGGAGACAGTAATTGGTTTATAGTTAGACATAAACCCTTCCTGCTCTGATTTGGAAGAATTGCACGTGAAAGATCACAGCCAGGAGACCACCAGTGGGTGGTGCTGCCATGTCTGCACATGTAAACTCAAAGATCTTCACATTCACTTTTAAAGGCTTATTTAACAGCTTTAATTTAACCATGTTTACAGGTGGCACAGCCCCTGCAGCCTCAGAGCTGGTACTGCTGTAAGGGCTTGGACTGACAGACTTTACCCTGGGGAGGTGCTGGGCAGGAGAAGGGATCTGCTCTGTGACCTTTGGTGTCTGGCATAACCCAGGATAAACCATTGTGGAGGGACACAGGACTGCCCAAAACCCCCCAGCTCTGTGTGAGAATGAGTGCAGTCAGGAGGATAAGCATGATCTGCTGATGGTGGAGCTCAGATTTATGTCAGAATGAAATGGCAGCTCTGTGCCTCAGGCAGGTCCTGCACAGGACAGCAGAGCCAGACCCAGAGAGTGTGGGGTAATTAAGAAAATAGCAGAGGAAAATTAGACAGGATGTTTGAGAAGGAACCTACTGATGGTGTTCAATTGCTTCTCACAAAATCATATTTAGGGAAACAGAAATGCAGGATTATCTGCTCCTCCTGCAAGCTGGCAGGATTGCTGTGAAAGGCAAATAGAAAAAGTGCCTGTGTGCCTGTGTGTCTGTGTGTCTGTGTGTCTGTGTGCTGGGCAGCTCATGGACAATGATTATTAAACACATTTTTCTAAAGCTATGGGAAAACCAAAGGGATTTATTTGAGGCAGGGGAGATTGTGGGCCTTTTGCAAATGACTGCAATGGCAGATTTTTGGGAGGATGCAGGGGCGTGAAACAACAAATTCCTCATGGTTTTCCACATCCTCCTGCATTAATAATGATTATGCAGGCTTGCTCTTTGTTCTCAGGTCATTGATCTGGATAAATAGAAAATGAAAGAGGAGAAAACAGGAGCACATGGTACCTAAAAGGAATTCCTCTTCTGATCACATCTGAAAGCAGAGGTCCTACCCAGAGGGCTGCCAGGCAGGCACTGGCTTTGGAGAGGGCTGAGAGCCAACATCCTCAGGCCAATGTACCTAAAAAACTGACTGCTGCCAACCTGTGTGGTATTTTCCAGCTTTCAAATGATTATGTAGTTAACCATGTTGTGACTTGATGCTGTCTGCACCTCTATATGCACCACTAACTCAGAAAAAAAAATCTAATTAGTTTTTGTTATAAGAAACACAATTTTTCTTCTGCAAAATAACTCACTGGCCAACCACAGGCACTGCTAAAATACTTACACCTGCATCCTAATGCAAGAGTGGGGTTAAGGTTCCTCTTTCTGCTTCAGAAAACAGCAAAAACAATAAAAGGTCACCACAGCACATTACTGCACCCGAGAACTGCCATGGGAAAGGACACTGCAAATAATTTAATGTCAATATGCTCTGATACAAGAGCTTTGAATATATGGGAGGTATCAAGGGAATCCCAGATTGGATTTTAATACTATTCTTTTTTAGGAGTGTGTATTACAAGTGAGCAGTGTGTCACACTGAGCCAAGGGGTTATGCTTTTGAAATATCACCACCTAAAGCTGCTTTTTAAAACAGGCCTCTTTACATGAAATAAATGACAGTTCCTTTTGAGGGTTCCTGTCTTTGACAGCATTATAACATTGGAAGGAGGGCTGCTAAATGGGGGACAGACAGGTCTGTGGTGTGTGAGCTGGGAGCAGAGGCTGCCTGTGTGCTGTTAGTGACCCTCCCAGTGCAAACACCTCAGACAGAAGCTGAGGAACAGCTCTGGGAGAGGTTTATGATACTAAAAATTCACAAAACACTCTCCCCTTAAACACTCTGAAAGGCAGGTGGACTCTGTCCCTGCCTGTAGGGCTCGGTCCATGACAGCTGCAGGCTCTCAGCATCTCTTAAGGTCAAGGCCATGTTCCTTTATCAAATCAAGTGTCAGTGAACTGATTTGCCCTGGTGGGAATTCTGCCTTCAGTGTGAGCTGGACTAAGCCTGTTGGACTCATTCTCAGAGACTCTGAGGAAGGGAAGGTCCTGCCAGTGGGTTTCCTTCTGGATTAAACCCCTGGTACTGGGCAGCCACTGTCCAAAGAGGCTTACTCTTCACTGGGACATCATAAATATGGACTAGAAAATGAGGCACCTCCTTTTCCTTCTTCATGGAAGAAAAAAACTGTTTCTGATATGATCCAGGTAATGATTTATGACACAAATTCTCTGACATGAGGGGGGCTTCTAAGCCTTTGTATTGGTTTGTTGAGCCCCTTCCAGGATTCTTTCACAGGATGGATTTAATAAGTGATGCAAGTGAGGATTAAGACACAAAATGGTTTTGAAACAAAACTCATTGCCCCTGTGGACAGAACAAAAATCCCCCAAACCAACTGAACAAAAGCTGTATTCCAAACAGTCCTTGCTGGAAAAAAAAAAAAGTTGTCATACAAATTAAATTGACTATACAAAATTAAACTCAGTAGAGAGGGAATATTTGTGCCAGGTACTCTCAGATACAATTGCAGAGATATGATGTGAGTTGCAATATTGTGCAAAACGTGAGTCCTCATTATGATGGGCACTACCATATATAACCAATTTCATCATCCTTATCATCATCTTCATCTTCATCATCTTCATTAGCTGCTCTTACATGAATCTTCAGTTTCCCTTCTTTGTCTTTTTTTGTTGCTTCAGGTTCCTCTTCCAAGTCATCCAACAATACAACAGATCCACCACTGCCAAAATCCCCTGAGGTTTCTTGCTCTTCTTCTGAAACAGGTGAGCAGGAAAGGTCATTTCCTCACAGAACACCAAATTCCACATTAATCCCTATCCTTGTCATGCAAACCACTGTCATTAGCCATGTTATTTTCCAAATTAATTGGTTCAGCTATTCATGAAACAACCTTCAAATTTCAATTTTCATTCCGAACTGGGATAAATACATATCAATTAACTCTGAAAAATTGTCTTGCCTAAAACAACCCCTATGCATTGCCCTCCTCCTAGAGGCATGACTGGAAAGTTCCAGATCACGTGCATGCAGGCCAGAAAATCATTATTCCTTTCCAAATACTTTCATTCCATCACATCTCTGTAAACCAGGCTAAAAATATTCCAAATAATCGTTTTATTTGAGTGCACAAACCTCACTCTGCAAATGTAGCTACTGAGCATAAGATCTGCAATGTGAATCTGGGCATTTTGGACCTTCTTGGTCTCTATTGCTTCTCAAAAAAGAAAGCTGCACTCACAGCCATTCCTGAAGCACTCTGAAGGATTTGTAGGTGAGATATTCCTTGTCTAGGCACAACAGCTAATTGGTGATTTCACTTACCTACATAATATTGTCCAGTCAGCAATTTTATTGGGATTGGTTGCTAATGTACATGATTTTACACATTTAGGCATATTTCCTTGTCTGGAAAGGCATTATTCATGAGGTCCCAGTAGATGTGCATTCCAGAGCATACAGAACAATATATTTAATAACCATGCAGAGCAACCCCAGACCCTTAATTTTAATATCACTAATTGCACTTTCCAGGCTGGCAGCAAAAATATCTTAACAGTGGTTATTGCCTGCTAACTCGTGCTGCACCCCTGCTGCCCAAGGCACCCGTGAGGGCCCTGTTTGGAGTCTGAATGAGAAAACAGAGGAGCACTTTGAACCGTGGTGCTCGTGTTTCCCTGTTGTCCCTTTTGTTATCCTGCTCGCTGGGACAGCAGTGGCAGGGCTCAGAGCAGTGTTAATTCCCCCTCAGTGCTGTCTGAGGGAAGCACATCATTACTCACCACAGCTGACTGTGCCTTGCTTTCTGGAGCCAGCTATCTCATTGCCATACTTATCAACACACCAGCACTGGCCTGTGCTGCCGTGGCACTGCGTGGCTTTGTAATAACCTTCCTCATTGCAGCGTGGGATGAAAGCACCTGAATAAAAGATAAGGTGTGCTCAGTAATGCAATCCTCTGCAGCAGCAAACACACAGACAGGGTGTTACATGGACTTAGAGCTCATATACATGAAGATCTTGACAATGTTGGCGAGGAAATACGTGTGATTATCTGGTGCCTGAAAGGGAGAAGGAGTTATATCTGGGTAACTCTTTTCAGACACCCTGGTCACAGTGTATAAATGTTTGTCTGTATGCAGCACATGGAGGAGGGTGTCACACAGTCCTAGAGAGAGGTTCAGTCTGTCCCTGAATGACTGATATTCCCACAGAGCCTTTTCACATTTAACTCCTGGTTTTAAACTTTTCTTCCCAACTGGATTATTACCCCAACTTCATTAGTTCTGCATTTCCCTTCCATTTGCACTCCTTCAGTGTTTATCACAGGAGTCTTTCCACAACACTGTAATTATCCCTGGAAGGCATCTGCCATCTGCTTGCTATTCATACCAATCTCAGGCACATCCCCTGACTTACTGAGAGTTCCCATGTATAAAAGAAGAAATAATGCACAGGTTTTACAGACAGGGACAACAGGATTTGAATCAGTAAGTCTTTGGATTTGAAGCCCAAGATTTGTCTCACAATAAAATCAATATATTTCAGCCTTGCAGAGTGTGGTTCATTCTGGCTTCTGCAGACAGGGAAACTCTCATGAGAAACCTGTGTTACTGTTCCCACCATTTTCAGCAGATACAGCAAATGTACTTCAATATGAAAAGCCCTCTTGTCCCTTGAGATGAGTTAGCTTTATTCCCACTGGAGGTCAGTACATTCATTTTTCCCTTCTTTGTCAATTGCTTCAATTTGAAACATGGCATAAACACACCCTTGCCCCCAAATTTCTTGTCTCAAACGATTTTTGAGAAAGTGTTTTTCTCCTTTGTCAAAGATACCAGTGATTTACTGGTGATTCAGTAAAGTTTTTTAACTAGTTCCATGTGTAGCATCTATTCAGACAGCACATGTGTCAAAGGGGCCAGTTCCACTACATTTCTTACAGGAAAAAATGAATGACAAGGTGCTGCTCAAATGTCATGAGATTTCCTATATAAAAGGCATAAAAGTGGAAGTCAGTCAGTCTCATGCACACAGAGAGCTACACAAAGTGAATCTGAATACCCAAACTCATTGCTCTGCAGATCCTGTCTAGTGTTTGAGTGCTGCTAAGGCAGGTCTAGAAGATGAGAAGAGAAACCTTTGAACACCTGCAGAAATCTTTGTATATCAGATCAGTTTTGAAGGCCACATCCATGAGTGAGAATATTTTAAATAACATCAGAGATCTTAAAGCAGATTTGCTAATAGGTACCACCATTATGTTTATGTACAGATATAAGTATGCTAAAGACTACCAAAGACTCATTTTCACTATTGATAAGACAATAGTTTTAATAACAAATTTATGTATTTGCCTTTGCAGGTTTCTGTTAGTTAATACTCAGTGTTCAAAACTTCATTTCAATATTGACTAGGAAAGATATAGTTTTCATATTTATACTCATGTCCTGTCTCTGATAAGCACTCCAGGTGTTTATCAAACTATACACAACCTTGGGAAAAGTGCTCAGGTGCTGACTTGGAGCTGGTGTAAATCAGAAGAGCTGTACCCATGTCACTAGAGCTGCCCTTTTATATCTGATGAGCATCTGGCTCCAGGGCAGGATCAAAGGGGGGACCTCAGGGGCATTACAGGGTGAGCAGAGAACAGCTTCTGCATTTCAAACTGTCTCATGCTTTCTCTTTTCCTTGGGCAATCCAACCTTACTTTGTTTTGCATAGTTTCACTGTTTCTTGTAAGGCATGAAAATGTTCCACACTGCCTATAAAAGCTTTAAAAGATTTAAAAATAAATTATGGCCCAGGCTCACTGCCAATGTAACTGTGTGTGGAATAGATTCACACTTTGGGTCACAGTGAAGAGTGGAAGGTACTTTTCCTTCTGCGTGGGAAATTCGTGCCAATTTGTATGTAACACTGGAGCTTTAAATATTTAGCTGTGCATACTAATGTCACAGTATTTGCCAACCATCAGAGGCAAGATACAGCATGTCCTCTCCAATGTGTCAGGTGCAGGTGATAATTTGGAGAGGACAGAGAGTCGCTGGGAACAAGTGTTGTACAATGTGATGATTCTCCCTGTAAATTGTACACAAAGCAGCCTGTCTCCATTAGAAATAAGCTGCCTGCAAGCTCTGCTGTCCTGGAGCATGGCACACAGACAGCCCATTTTCCAGGTTTAGCATCAGGGAACATCTGGATCTTTCCTCTCCAGAGGTTCTTGCACAGGCAGTGCTTCCCCACAAACCTGGACACCACAAAATGTAGGTCAGTCCCCCCAAACTGCCTCAGGCTACTGAATCCTGCCTCCCCATCTCCCTTTGCCCTGGGAAGGATTTAATTATTCCACACAAACTTGAACACCACTGTGGCATCTGTATCCTCTTTAAGGACCCAGACCTATACCTTTTTCTTTTTTTTTTTTTTTTTGCATCATTTCCTTATCTATATAATACTCCCTTTCCTTAGAGAACATGATGACAATAATTATATGCTAAAGATAGTGAAGCACACAGGTAAAAGCCTGACAGCATTAAGTGCCAGCCAGCACACAGCTCCTGGTATTAGCTATTATATTAGCTGAATCCACAGGGTTGATACGGGAGAAAACAGTGACAGGAGCAGGAATTTATTATTTTAGTGATGTGGGAGAAGCATTATCAGGCTGCACAGTTGTATGCTCTAAAAGTACAGTCTCTGCAGTTAATTGTACTCTAGATAAATCTGGTAGGAAAAGATGAATAGTGCTGTTTACTTTTTAATTCAGTCTCCTGGGATGCTAGACTTCATTTGAAAGCCTCCAAATTCAACATATCTAATGGCAATGGCTTTGAAGTACTTTGTTGCAACTGTCATGTGTTTTGAAAAATATATAGAGAAGGAAATATCAAAAGTCATCATTTTTATCAATGGATCCAAGTTAACAAAAACATTCTTCATGCTACTGCCCAGACTGTAAGTGCTGTGCTCTCTATGTCAGGGTCAGGGGAGGAAAGAGAATAATTAAAGATTAATTTCTCTGAAAATATTCATCTGTCTTTTCCAACTTTACCGTTGCTACAAGTCACGTGTGTGTTTGGGCTTCCATTTGAATGATTTTTCAGTCAGTGAAGAGAAAAGACAATGTTTTCTGCTGTATAAATAGCTCTGATATCAAATTAAAATCTCCCAGACAGGTGTCATTATGCAAGAAGACTTTCAGGGTAGATGAAGCAAAGAGTTCCTCTTTATATTATAATTTTCTAGCTTGTGGAACAACCTGTGCCTGACACTTTGATTTGTTGAGCTTCACCACTTTCATTCTTCTTCTATTTTTTTTTTAATACAGTTGACTAGAAGTTATTTGTGCTAAGGGACCATTCTTACTGCTTTTACTTTGTCATTTTACCCCTGCTATTGTGATCAGATCCCAGTGACATGTGCTACAACCACCTGCCTGGTGAACTACCTGCAACCCAGGCATCATTCTTCCCATACACCAGAATGAACTACTTATGTTTCAACCTAGATGACATTTATTGCACACAGAAAATAACAGCAAAACATAAAATAAATATGGGATAGTCAAAGCCATCTATTAAGAACTGGGCTTCTTGTTCTTTTAGGTGGCTTTGAAAATCATGACACCCATGAGGCGGAGAACACTGTGACTTCCTCTGCCACAACATTCCTTTGGACACAAATCAGAATATTTACTGACTGGAGCACACATACCCTGAGTGATCAATCCTCCCTTTGCTCCCACAGCTATGAACAGCAGGAGCTGTAACTCTGAAACATCTTAATCTTCATGGGAACTTGCCCTGAAAGGATGGTGGATCTAAACCACAGGCCCTGCGGCCTTTGGGAGTGTTTATTCTTAATTTAAACCAATGAATCCAGGTTGGGATTGTTCACAAGGCACCTGAACCTTCAGTCCAAATGGCAGTGGCATCTGGGACTGGCAGGATTTGGCAGGGCTGAGCTGTTTGCAGGGTGTGCTGTTGAGCACTGAGGAGCAGCAGGCTGGGATGTGGGAGGCAGCAGGATGTGTGCAGTGCTGCAGCAGAGCTGATGTGCACAGCCCGTGCTGCAGCTGCTGATGCTCTGTGAGCCTGACATGCCCTGCAGGGTGGGCCTGGCAGCTGGGGCTCAGCTCAGCCCTTCTCCTCAAGGGTGAGGTGCAGGGCTTGCTGTGAACAGGGGCTTTCATTTGTCCTGCTGTGCCTCAGGGCTGGGCTCTGTGTGCACAAATGTGCTGGGACACAGGTTTTGGTAAGACACCAGCACCAGCAAATGCCAGGCTACACATCACTGGGTGCTTTTAGGGTAGGGAATTAGTCACCTGAAATTTTTTCAGTTCAGCAACTGGATTTTTCAGCAATTAATTGGGAAAATGCCAGATGGGGATTTATTTAACCTAATTTTAGATATCCATCAGAGCAATGTAAGTCATGAATCAATTCAGGCTCCCAATTGGCACGAGAGAGAGGGACAGGCATGGCCATATCTTACAGCACAAAACATCCTGCAGGTAGCCTAAAATGAGATGTTATGAATTCCTGTTTTCATATACACAGAATATACTGAAATATTTTAGATTGATTAGGCAAAAATTGAACCCCAAGGAAAGCCTGCACTGCACCATAACTGGAAGGGAACATGAAGGCAGTGGCTATGTACCTTCAGTCACCCTTCAAAAATGGGAGCCTCGAGTATCAAGCAGCCTCCCAGTCCTCAGTGTGACCTGTGAGGTGATGAAGGCAGCATTAAGCTCCGTGCAGACAAGGCTTTGCATTTCTGGAGAGCTGTAAATTAGTTCTGAGCCCGTTGCCATGCTGACACCTGTTCTGTGTGTTGCTATCTCATTATTTGTTTAATTTCATAGTGTCAGGCCTACACTGCATGCTGCATATTCCCGACTCAAAACATTAGTCTCTAATTGAAAAACCATTACTGCATATAAAGTTACAATAATCACAGAAGCTTTAATTAGTTGAGTAAATGAATAGCAAGTAATCGAACTTACCCAACAGACTCTTCCCTCTACTTAGCTTTTGAATTCTATTCATTTCATTCTGGCAAGGAAGACCTAAAATATAATGTATAAGAATCAGTTTCCAGATGGTACAGGACAGAGTCTGTAATGACTGGCTTCACTGCTGACATGAGATGTAGGCTACTGTACACCTGGGACTGAGAGAGGCCCATATGCTGGTACTGCACTGCAAAACAAATTTATGTCATTAGCTCCAGTAATTAAAAAAAAAAAAAAAAAAAGAAAAGGCAACACCCTGTAGCTGAGAGTAGTGTTTGGGGGCCATTTTAATTGTTAAACCATTCTACCTCTCTTTTCACCAAACTGACATAATGCCAGCTCTCTGATTTATGACTTGCTAATTGGCTAATTTCTGCGTTAATAAAAGAGTAAATTCTTGAGTTTTCTGTCAGCAGTAGCACTTATTTCTAGACTGTGCACAGGCACTTACTACTTTGCTTGCTTTAATGATCAAGGGATGTTAATACAGCTCATCGGTGACATTAAACATGGTTCCACAATGCCACTCACACCAGTGCTGGGGAAAAGAGCTTTTGAACACACCTGCCTGCCCATGGCCAATGTCTACAGGCAGGCCCTGAGAGACAGGGAGAGCCCAGCAGCTCCTCTTTGTATTTCAGCTTGCCCAACTCACCGCCCGGCTTCTGGAAGCAGTAGCACCACTCGTTGTTGGAAAGCTTCCCGTCCTTGAAGGAGTCGCAGGAGTTGAAGAGGGGCTTGACACAGGGCTCGTACTTATCCAGATAAATGGCACTGATCTCCGAGGGATCCAGCAGCAGGTCATAGTTCATGTCGAGCTTGTTGAACATCCAGCCCAAGGAATCCTTACAGATTGGTAGGATGCTGGTGTCGAACCCTGTAAGAAGAATATGTAAGAAATATTCCCCAGCTGAGCCCCGGCATGCCCCCGGCACATGCTGAGGTGAAGCCTTGCTAACTTTTCTTTTTTTGGTGGACTCTGAACATTGAGCTGACTTGCCCCAAGCAGAACAAAATCCTAAGACTGAGCTGCTTGTGTAAAGCTTAAAGCCCAAGCACAGCTACAAACTAGAGCACTACTCACACTCTGTGGGAGCTGTGGGGTGGAGAGGGCTGAGATTCAGAACTGGTTTCTGTAATTCAAAGTCATTTCTACTAAAAAAATTCTTGCTTTTCTTTTTTTTTTTTTCAGTCCTCAGTCCAAGTGGTTTGGCCTGGTTCCAGGACACTGAAATGTGATGAGAAAAGGCTGTATCCACCATATTTTCAAACTAGGCTGAATCTGAATGAAATTTAAATCCTGTTTCCCAAACTCGTTTCTAGCTGCCTGATCAAATTCTTTCCTGCTGTGCTCTCACCTTCTACCTCTCATCCTTGCTTCTCACTCTTCAAAGGCCTGTCTGTGTGGTTTGTGACAACAAACTGCTTTGATGTGGACTGTGAGCTGTCTGGGGGAGGCAGGGGGAGAGAAGAGGTGAAGTGTCTGTGTTCCTCACACCACTCTGAGCGAGGGCACTGCTTCAGCTGGGAGCTGCCCAGAGCTGCCCATGCTGCACCAGCACCACTCCTTCCTGCAGCCTCCAGGACTCTGCAGCAATACAGGATTCTGCTTTTCCAGCGCTTTGGAAACCATCACCATCATTCATTTTAATAGCCCAGATTCTTCAAAGACTGCAGCAGCAGCAGTGGTTATCACAGAAAGCCCAAGTCATGCATATAGATACCCACTGTGTATATGAGATACATGTTCCAGTATCCTGCAGTCTCCAGAAAAACAGTGGCACAGGGCACTATAAATCCACACTGTCATGGTGTTTTTTCGATGCTTATACTAAATTCCAAGTTATCTACAATGTAAGGCAGTACATTTATAATACAGAGATAATAAATCTGATAACAGGGGTATTGGTTTCAACCAGGACTCAGAAACATGAATCCATTGGCTGGGGATCTGCAGGGACAGAGGGAAGCTGACACCCTGGGCCTCTGGTGCTCACGCTGCTCCAGCTGTGAGCAATAACCTGCCTGTGCACTGCTCACTCTGCTTTGGGCCACGTGGAGAAAAGCCTGATGAGCTCTTTCCTTTGGCTGCATCTTTCATTGAAAGAGGTTAGTCTTAGCTTTATTTGCTGTACGTGTCCCTTTCAGGATGCTGCTTTGTTAAAGTGAGAGCTGAGCTGTTGCTGGAATCACGCTGACAGTTTGTCCAAGCTCTGCAGCATACCTGCTATTTTAGGCATTAATCCAAAGGAGAGCAGGGCTTTTTGCTGGAAGCTGTGCTTTTTGTTTGCAGCTGTGGCTGAAGGTTGTCAGTGACACAGAGGGACAATCAGAAGGGCTAAGTAATGGGAAAGTTTGTGTCATCCATAATACATGTTTCTCTAGGGAAGGAAGAAGGTAACGCCATTTCCTCAGGGCTAGAGGCAGCTCAGGCAGGGAAGAGAGAAATCATGCTGAACATTTCATCACATTTTTATGCTGTTATCTCCCATAACATTATCTAATCATGTCTGAGCACAGTGAAAAAGAACAAGGCTGTGTGAATAGATGTAGCAGGGTGCTGCTTGCCTTGCTGAAGCAATTAGAAATACTGACTTCAATTATTTTAGTCATCTGAAGAAGGCAAGCAGGATTTGGTCACTGTGCAGTCTTTTGTCAAGTGAAAGGATTTAAGATCCCTCACCTTTGCCTTTACAGAGCAACAGGAGCGGGGCACACAGTCCTGCCCTGTGCAGGTGTATGGTGCCAGATTCCCCACCCCAGGGCAGGTTAAAAGTAGTCACACAGGCAGGGGTGGATCATTCAACTGCAAGGTGGAGCTGGGATCACTTCAGATATCCCAGTTTAACAGTTTTCAGGAGAAAAAGAGTTAGTTTCCAATGTCTGCTCTTTTTCTGCACAGATGCCCACTCTGGCAATGGAGTTTACACACTGTGGTGGCACTTGCTGCTGCAAAAGGTGAGTAACTGCAAGGGCTGCTGTAGGATCAGCTGAGCATGGGATGGTTTGCCCAGCCCTGATGGGTCTCTAAAGGTCATCTCTTAACTGGCAGGGATCAACACAGGAAGGAGGAGATCCTGGAATAAACTTGCCCCTGACAGTGCCTGGAGATTATTTCTGAGGCTTGTTGTCCTCCCTGCTGGGAAATCTCCGCCTGTGTGTACAATGGGGCTACACCACACCTGCCCTCAGCAGGGATCTGTGTGAGCAAAGCACCAGCAGTGACTGCTGTGAGCACAGAGCTGCTCTGTGACACACCAGCAGGGCTTGGATGGGAGATACAGGTGTCACTCCAGAAGACAGTTAATTACGTTAGTTGAAGAGGTTTTGATTATAATTTCTTACAAACAATTTCACTGTTGTGACCAGAGGTCCAGATTAGATTTATTAAGAGGCTGGTTTACTAAACAGTGCTGGATTGTCAGACAATGTGGTCTGGAAATCCTGAAATATTGGAGTGGTAGGTGTGACAGAAAGTCCTTAGCTAGATGCTTACTCTCAGTGAAAAGTTAATTCTTTAACTGTTCCTCAATATGTAGTTGAAGGTAAATAGCTCCACTTCATATTGTCTCCTGGTAAAAGATACTGCCCACAAATCACGTTTTGCAACATTGCATCTGCAGCCCAAATCCAACAATCCTGGGTGCTCTCAGCACACAGCACCAGGAGTGAAAGCCAAATGTGCCCCAAATGTGCAACACAGGCTCTGATTCATGGCATCACCAGGGCAGCTGATGGAAAATGGCTTTTGGAGCTCCCTTGCCTTCACTGCGGGTCACTGTCCTCCCACTAGCCTGGTGAGGCCAATTGATATTGAATTAATTAATTCCTTTTTTGGTCATTTGATATACTTATCCATAAATAGGATGCCATTTTCTGGATGAAATAAATCATATGCTGTAATTCTGTAAAGAATTCAGTGCTTGGGTAGCAGGCTGGATTTCCAGCACAACAGACCCAGAATAAGCAACCTGAGAGCTTTTCTGCATCTTTCTGTCCATCAGCACAGTGCTGCAGTGCCTTTGGTGAGAAGCAGGAGAACGGGGCAGGCTCCACATCCCTCTTGGCTCCTTGGCCAACACAGATGCCACTTAATGCCAGCTGAGGTGGGGGCTGCTCTCGTTTGGACACCTGCTCACAAGGACCTGGACTGAGACCATAGTGTTCCTCTTTCCACCTGACAGCTGTTCAGTATCCTGACAACTTTCATTCACTACAGAGCTGGAAGGAAATCAGGCTGGTGACCTACATGTAAAAGTCTCTCATCCCATTAATACACAAAATGCTCCACCTCCTCTGAATTAAAATGGAATTAAATTAAAAAAAGTCTTTAGGTGAAAATCCTTATTAAAAATAAACACACCTTCTGGCATCAAAAATTATTTTCCCCCTTCAAGAGTTGACTTACATGAGCCATTTTTATTTTATTAAAGTATACTACAATTAAATTAACAGGGGTATAATTAACCTAATTTCCCCCATCACTTAAAATGAAAGAAGGAGGAGAAGAAATGTTCCCCAGAAAAAAATCCTTTCTATTGCAAAGATCTCTAGTAAAAGAAAAACAACACCCACTCCAACCAAGGAGACTCTCCAGATACAATATGGGGATGTTATGAATTATCAACAGGCTCAGGAGCAATTTGAATCTGATCTTGCTACCTAATTAATTTTATTATTTCCCTATGTCAAAGCATGTCCCTGAGTTTCTTACATCACTTATTGAGGAGATTTTAATTGCACAAAGCCTTCAGAAGACAAAGTACCTGGCCCACAGTGCTTTGCTGGGATCAGAGAGCTCAGGGAGTGAAGATCTGAAATCTAAACACAATGATCTCCCTCATTCTTTTCCTTTCAGGAGAGCTACAAAGAAAACAAAAAGGACTGCACTTTTTTATTCACCTGGGGGTGAACATCATTCACTCAAAATGCTTATTTACACTCACACTAACATCTTGAAAAATTAATGTAGCATAGAGAAATCTCTGCTGGAAGACCTTCTCTAAACAGCTGATGTGTCCGAGGCATCGCAGTCCTGGCATCCCACCATCTGCTCCTTTCCCTGCCACGGGGGCACATCCAAAATGGATTGCTTTGAGGGTGTTCATGCCCTTTCAAACTCTGCAGGCACAGCCAAACCAGTTCAGTTTAATGAAGTGATGTGTGTGGTGAGGAGGGCAATGCACGCAGAGCCAGAAGAAAGGGCAATGTGTAGATCAGAGTGTATTTCCAGAGCTGTGCGTGTCCTGCTTGCCAGGATTCACACACATTCTTTTCTACAGCTTGAGTATGTGAACTTTGCTTTGAATTCTGAGCCCTGTTTAAGGTGTCTTTCATTTTTACAAATGTTTGAAGTTGGAGAGAGCCAAATACTGCTGTCCTCACCCAGTGAGTATTTTCAGTGCCACCAGAGAGAATGTGAGCTGCAGTATTTGGCACACGCAGATTAATTCATGAATATTGTTGCAAAATCTCAAAAAGAAAAGCCCAAGTTTTGTGGCATTCAAAAGTGGCTTAGGCATCTAAACTCATTTCTTTTTTTTTTTTTTGACTGATATAGAAGAAAATAAGAGAATGTGCCAAACTAAGTCAACAGTCTAAAAATGAACATTGTTGAAATCAAGTGTTTAAGATCATCAGGCAGCCTTTCAAATAAAAGCTGCCAGGAATCAAACTAAACTAAAAAGAGATAACAGATCCTCTGTGAATCAGAGCAAACACTGCAGAGTTACCAGGAATGTTTTTCTCAGTGAAATTGCTTAAGCAAAAAAAGAAAAAGACTCAACACCTTTAGGATTGTATTTGGTCTTTGGCCTCTGGCAAGGTCATCATGAGGATGTCACAAATTATCTGCATGAAAACATCCTTTTGACAATCTGATAAAATGAGATTTTCTGTGATTCTGGGCCTAAAGGACTTCAAACAAAGTTTAAAGCCTCTAAGGCTTTCTGTCATGGGGTTTGAAATGAATTCACATCTGGAAGTCATGATTAGCAGTACATCCAGTTGCCTTTTGCTCTGTGGTTCAGATCCTCTGCATGAGAGTATCTTTTTTTGGAGCACTGTTTCAGAAATAAGTAGGACATACGGTTTTAAAAATACTGACTTTGTTGTAAATAATATACAAAATAAGGGACACATGAAAAAAGATCATTTACACAGAACGTGACTTGTTTCACCACAGAGTTTTAAGGTGAAATTGTTGGGTTTGGCTATAGCTGTGAGCAATACAGCCTGTGGTATATTGTCTCTTTAGGAAGAGGCAATCTATTGCCACCCCAGCTCAGATGTAGCACAAAAGACAGGGGCTTTGGAGACCTAGATCAACAGAAAATGCCCACCCTGATGTGCTGGGTCTGCTCTAGTGCCCCTATAGCCTCTGTGGTGTCACTCTAAAGGGACACCAGGTGAAAAGAGTCATAAAAGTGGCATCTGACTGGACCCTTCAAATCCTGGCTTTGGACCCCAGCTTTAGACAGTTCATCCCAGAGAATCTGTGAAGTGACAGTGAGGCACACACCCTGATAAAACTTGTGCATCCTACTTTGCAGCCCAAGGGCCCACGTGTTTTGGGACATGCTGTTTGAAAGAATTAATGAGTCCTTACAGAAAGTGAATTCACATCTGCTCTCTGATGAGCATGACCTCTTTAAATGCTGTTATCTGAATCTTTCCCCTCCCTGGTGGCTAAATGACATCAAAATCAGTCATGTTGGCTTAACCCACAGAGAGTAAATGTCCTCTAGACTGTTCATTTGCTCCCTTTCTTTGAAAAAAAAAAAGCATCAAAGGAGGCAAAGATGGTGTTATTAAATACCTAGGACACTATGGGTTCCAGCTTCCTTGACCATTTAACTCTTCCAGCTCCATGGCTCAGATGTGGATGTTTTAATTATTCTTTCTCTTACATAAACTGCTAGCAGGAAATTTTAAAGTAAAATCTAAGTGAATTTTTTCCAACATTGGCATAATGTTCCCTATGCTTGTATGCCATATTTTCATCTTGTGCCACTGACACTGTGTCAGAAAATGCTTGGCCATAAAACTGGTGGTTAAGCAGACATCAGAGCCCAACCCCAAGAAAGGATTTGGATGCAGCCACGTTGAATTCGAGGGTGATGGAATTTAACTGTACAGACACAAACTACATCATATTAACCATATTAAGAGTTAACCCCAGCACTTGAGAAAAGGCCCTGAGCAGTTCCAGTTACTCATATAGAGATGATCTCCATGGCCTTCAGACAGTTCTTTGCCTGATTTACTCGTGGAGGTCTCTCTGTCTGTGACTGGCAGTTTTTAGAGCAGTTTGGGACAGAGAGAGGACAGAAGGACTGCAGCTCCTTCAGAAACCAGCCCTTATTTGCAGGATCAGGTCTCAGGTACCTGCTTATTCACTGGCACCTGCCTGACAGGATGGTGCAGCACCAGCAGCTGTGCTCAGCTCCATTCTCTCGTGCTGGGAAGCTCCCACAACCCCCAATGCTCAAAGGGAAATGTTTCCTTACTGCCTTGTGCTGTCTCCGAGCTGGTGGGTTTGATGACACGATTGGCATCCTCGTGAAGGGCACCGAACCAGTCCTTTAGCCTGGAAGCCAAATTCCTCAGCTCTTTGTCTGTGCAAGCTAGGAGAGAACAAAGCACCAGGCTGAGTCAGGAGCACCAGGGAAAAACCTCTCCCCAGAGAGTCCATTAGAAAAATAGTGTTTATGGTTGTAAAGTTCTCCTCATTAAGAGCTCGGAAGGAAAAAGAGAAGGTCAGGGAAAAGGATGCAAGCTAAAAAGAAAATGTAAGTCATTATGAATTATAAGTTGTACTCAAGTACTTCCTTGGAAGCTGACATGATTGGAGATGGAAGAAGTGCCACGCAGAGCTCCCTGCTGGTTGGCAATTAGAGCTATGTGACTATTTCACTTAAATGTTTTCACCTTTTAGGATTTCACAGAAAAATATCATTCAAACAGATGGGGAGGAGGGGCATCCTTGCCTAGACATGCTACTTGAAAAAGATGCTAGGGATAATTTATAACCACATTTGGCTTAGTATAAGGCTATTATCACAGTAATAGAAAATATATATACTTATTTATATACAGAAAAAATTGCTATGTTGCTCTAGTTCCACTGCAAGTGAGACTTTACTACCTCTGAAGGCTGTCAATTCCATTTTGTTATCTAGGCAAAACATTTATTTTCTTATAAGTTTTACTGAGAAGTATCTAATTTTCCAGAAATTTCTGCCAAGAGATTGATGTCCAGCTGAAGCAAATATTTTTAAGGAAGAAAGCTGCACTAGCCACGAGTTTCTGTCAAAAAAAATATTCTTGTTTCTGTATCATGTTTAGTGCTTAAAATTCACATGCTCAGGCAATTTTATTATTCCTGCTGTGCACTCATTCTACATTTTAAATGACATTTCCTGAAATACAGAGCAAGATTTTATGCCATAGAGGCAGACATCCTTCACAGTCACAATAAGTCTTCTCCATCTCATTGCACATTATAATATTCCTCCTTCCACCTTATTGAAGAACAATTGAGTCCCACAGCTCTCCCAAGTTAAACTCACTGCTCCAATGACTGCAAGGAACTTGCTGATACGTCATGGCTGTGCTGAGGATTTGTTTGTTCTCACACTTTAGTTTGGGACAGGAGCAACTTGGAAGTTAAAATTAGAAATTTGAGCCTTTTCTGAATTTGAGGCAGGAGAAAAAGGAAGATTTTTCCTTTTTTTCTGTAATGCTGAAAGAGTTTGATAAATTTTCCTGTGAAAGATAAAAATATGAAGATCATTATCCCTCTGAGTCCAGGTAAGGAAAAATGAGGTCTTAAACAAAAAAATCCCATCAATTAATGTAAAATAAATGGAAGACAATGCAATACTAATTGTGAACTCCCTTGCTGAAAAACCTTACAGTTTTATTTTCCCACTTAAATTAACATTACATTTTACTCATTGTAAACCATCTTATCTTTCCAAGTTGGGTGAAAAAAAAAGAGGATTCAATGGTCCAAGAAATGAGTCATATAGTTTTATTGTGCAAACCTGATACTTATTCAATAATTATTGTGGCACATGTCACCTTTAGGAGGCTGAGGCTGGAACTCTGGACTACAAACATCCATTCCTGTGCCTTCCTCATCCTGCTGGACAGGTACACTGAGCTTCACAGACAGTCAAGGCCCAGGAAAAAGAAATAAAAATAAAGAAAATACCCTCTAGAGCCATTTTCCTGACTCAGATTTGTGTACTTCCAAACACAAAGCCAACCCCAGACACCACCCAAGGCATGTGAAATGCTTTGATTTGCTCCCAAACTCACCCTGTGTGTAGGGCAGGCACAAGGAGCTCCTCTCCCAGCCTCAGCACCCTGCAGCATGCACTCCCCAGGGCCAAACTAAAGTCCCTAAAATAAATCTCACAAGGTGGTAATTTGGTGTGAACTGCATTGACTGGGGTAATTGGGATCCATGCTTTTAAATTGCAATACAAACCAGGATTGAATGCACAGTGTAGGTGGGACAGAAGTAATTAATTAATGGTAAACAGAAGTAATTAATGGTAAATCAGACTTGAAACAACTCCTCTCTGTAACTGAGCCAGAGTAACACGTCAGGGTCTGTAAAATGCCATTTGTAATGAAGTTGTTACAGTTTTTCTGTGTCTGTAACTTCAACCGTGTCAAGAAATGGCTTTTTTTGAGGGCAGCGTTTGAGAGTGGACCCTGAGTGAATTTATTGCTCTTGTTTTTGCTGACCACAAACCCTGCAGATTTTCTTTGGAATTTGATCTGAGGCATGATTGACAGCAAGCCCAGAACTGGAGTTTTCTGCATTCTGGATAGTTTTTCTGTGAATAACTGAGATAATCCTTGAGTATGCCGCTTAAGGATGGTTCCACAGTGAATATGATATTGAGGTTCTCTCTTAGGACTGCAGGCTTTCTTCACTAGAATAAATGCTGTTCATGAGTCAAACAGGAACCGACTTTTAATATGGAGTGAATAATAAATTCTGGACAAGGCTTCAAAAATTTAATGCGAAGTTCAGTTAAATTTCTATTCAAGTATTTAATGCCCTCAATCTTACTTTCTCCTGCACATTAAAATAGAGGAAGTATCCTTTTATTTTACATTTCTTGTATTAAATTTTATTTTAATGCTACCATGTCTGGTTAAAAATATCCTGCCTTTCTACCTAATGGAACTGCATTCCATTTTTATTTATTTGACTTGAACATTATCAGAGGCATATAATCATTCTGAATTTGTTTGGTTTGGGGCACATTTGGGACACTTCAAAGTGGATTGGCATTCAGAGGGCAGGAGTTTCATACAACCAAAGTCAGTGCTGTGGCATCCAGGAACCAGAGCACTCAGTGTTTTATTTCTGGTGGTGGGGCCCATTAGTTATATATCAAACAATTAGAAAGCACAGCTCTGACGAGCCCCTCATCTGAGATCCTTATATATAAATTTACATTAGTAGAAGTTATAAAGCATTTTAAAGAACCCTCTTCATGAAAAATGCAGTGCAAATGTACCTCTTCACTATTAATAGAAGTTTCCAGTCACATTTCTCAGCTGAGCAGAGCAGGGCTGTAGGAGGGATGGATGTGATAATGGGTCTCTTGCTATTTGAAGATTTATAGGGAGAGAACACCGGAGTTGCAAACAATATGGATATTGACATGACTTGAAGCACTGATTTAAAAATCCAGGCTGAAGAGAATCACCAAGGGAGGAACCTCTCCATAGCCCCTCTCTCACAACTGAAATCTGCCCAGTCAACTGTCAAGAACCATTTGAAGCTCTGGTGCTGTGAAACAGACCCAGGTGCAAACACAAGTAAACAGGCATTTTCACTGGTGTGTGTCTTCTCTGACATGAGAGCCCCTGGCTTCAATTCATCTCCTGCACCTTTTAAAGAGAAAACAACCCACAGCTCTTTACTCTTGATATTTTGCTGATGTCAACAAAGGTTCTGCTTTAGCAGGCATCTGATATCAGATCCTCCTGTAATGTTAATTCCTGGATCCTTCCCTGCTGATGGCTTCGATGACATCTGCTCACAGCCCATGGCTTCCCTGAGAGCAGCAGGTTGGGGGGGCTGCTGCTCCAGCTGGGGATGGAGAGGCAGGCTGGGCTCACCCCACTCACCAAGGTGACCCCAGAGCACAGTCCCTGCACCTGAGGGGGCAGAGGGACCTCGAGCAGGGGCAGGATCTGTCCCTTCTCTGAGTCTCAGCAATGTGAATGCAGGGGGAGGATGTGAGAGCTGCTGGACCCAACAACATCCTCAGATCTGCATCTGCTGATGTGACAAATTATCCTGCAGATGTGATTTATTAACAAGCACCTAAAGTGCAGATTTATTCCCAAGGGTGAAGCACTTGGTCCAGCAGTTATTTTTTCCTCACAAACTGAAAGCACTGTTGCTAAATACCTATTTTCACCAAGCAGAAAGCATTAATCTGACCTAATGGAAAGCCATTAGCATGCTGTAAAGGCTCAGGCTTTTATGGGCCTGCTTTTGTTATGGACCTTTTCAGCTCTACAGATACTAATCTATATACATTGGTGATGAAAATTAGCAGTATAATATTTAATTTCACTCTTTCAGATAGGGACTTTCAATAGTACTTAGTGATAGAAATCAACATTAAAACTGAACTTACCTGTAGATGTATAAGATTAAATCAATACTGAATTACATCCCATTTTTACTCCAGCCTAGCAAAACAATATTGTAAAATCTCCATCCACTAACAAAATAAAAAACCCCAAGCCTCAAAACTCCTACTGCAGTGAATTCTTAACAAAACTTAATACTTCAGAAGAACATTCCTGCAGGACTATTAGTGTCTCACTTGCTGCTGGAATATTCTGGCACTGTGTGGCAAACAAGAAGTCCATGTTGTCCAGGAACAAGTTACAGTAATACACTACACTATTTCCCAACAAGCAAAGTATGCAACCAGATTCACAGAATGTGTACAAAAGGTTTTGTGTCATTTGACTCCCCTGACATCTCTCTGGCATCTGTCAGTTGCCTTCTCACTCCTACTGTTCTTATTCTAATAATAATTCTTTAAAATGCCACTACATTGCTACCAGTTACATGTGGAGAGACTGGTTCTTTGAGTTCATATTATTGTTATATAATCCTAACCAGTCTCTTAGGTAGAGATTGAGGACCAAATTCCCTGTGCCCTGAATGCCAAAAGGAAGCACCCCTGAGAGTTGGGATAGCTTCAACTATTTCTGTATGGTAGATGAAAAGAAACTGCAAATGCAGAGAAATGAAAAAAAAAAAAAAGGTTTTAAAAAATGCATCTTTAGTTACTGAGGTTAGTGTTCTTCCCATGCAAATTAAATCTTCATCTTAGGGACATGCCACTACTTTTTAATAACCTGCTTAAGGATGCAAATGTGCTGCCATGGAGCAGAATCAATGGGTTGTGGTCGAGATGACCAGCCGCAAAACATAAATAAGGAACAGAAAACTTTTCAGGAGAGCCCATGGACTGAGATGCTTTGTATTCCCTGAGCAACAAGAGGTGGTGGCTGTGCTACTGGAGTCCAGCCCTGCCTGCTGCCTGGCTCCCAACCACAAACCAGCTCCACTGGCAGCACAGGTGAGTGGTGACAAACAGTCCAGTCATTTGTCCTGGGAGCCTGCAGGACAAGTCCATTTAGTTTTGATTAAAATGTGATACAGCACAAACCTAAATGACATTGCCCAATAGTGATATATTCCTCCAGTTAGAAGTAGGACAGGTATTATTTCAGCAATTCAGAAGGGAAAAAACTCTCATTTTTGTATTTTTGAAGACTAACACATCAAAATGATGTGTATGGTAAAACATATTTAAAAACAATGTGGCAACACTTCTTAAAAAGGTTTGACATAAATGTACATCAGCATGGAGGTTGACAGGAGATATTTTGTTCCAAGTACTAATTTTTATATTATCTTTGTATTTTGTATGCTTTGTAAAGAGAAAATACAGCAATTTTAACCATGCTTTCTCTGACAAACATCATTAAATTTTCTTGGAGGGAAGTCACCATCTTATTTCACCCTGCTATAATTGTGTCCACATGTGTGTGGATTATTAAAACAGGCAGTTAAAAAACTGTAGCATCTTTCAGGCTAAGGGGGTGGGTCTGCTCCTAGAAATGCAGAATAGTGCTCAAACACTGCTGCTGCAGGAGCTGGTCTGAAATTAAAGATAAATTCAGGGCAGTGCTAACCTTCCACTTCCAATTCAACTCCACACAGATGCGTACAAACATACACACATCTGTGTGACTTGTAGATGGCTCCCAAGTGTTTTATATGTGATATTTTGGTGATGCAACTCTGGTGATAATCACCTTCACAAATATTTCACTGTTCGTGGTTGGAAGGAGTAATGTTCTAATTTGCTCTTTTCATTGAGGCCTCGGGCAACTTCGTATAACAATAAAAAATGAAGTATTATGCCAATAATTTTATGAAGTAGAACAGAATGGATTGTTTGCTATTACTATAAGGAAAGGTAGTGCATTCCAAACATGCCTTGCTGGTCCGATCAATGATCAGCTCACATGTAAAATTGCTCCTGTATCACCAACATTCCATGAAAGCTCTTTGTGGATATATTTGTCTGACTGCATTCTTGGCACTGTCTGGCTATTCTTTGCTGTTCTTCCCCAGGGTTGACACCTATGCTGATAACCACCTCTGATCCTTCTGTCACTTCTTTTGCCTTGTCTTATATATACAGCAGCAGATGCCAAGATCCTGTAGCTCAGACTTTGAGATGATTACAGGAGCAGCTGAGTTATTGGGAAGATGAAATAGGCTTTGATCTGAAGCTTCTTTAAAACAGCACATTTAAAACACAAGGCTCAGCTAGAATGGTGTGAAGGAAGATTGAGAGCTACAAAGCTCCCTCGCTAGCGCTGCAGGCAAAGTGTGCATCTGCTTTCCTCATCCTTGCTGCTCCTTCCTTTTGTGCTCACATTCATTGTGGAAAGTTCATCTTTGCCGGGTGATTAAGAAGCCTGGAGTTTTATTTTAAATACATCCAAACTATAATGATGGTGGGGGACTGTCAGAGCCAAGCAGAAAGCTTGTGGGAGTAACGCCCCTTGTGACATTCTGGCCAGGTCAGGTGCTAATTAAAATGTTATCTCCTGCATGGTTCTTAGCCTCCCAAAATTAATTTGCCAGCTCACTCTAATGCCCTCATTCAATTCTGTCATAACACCTGAAAGGTGGAATAGAGTTACATGAATTGAAAACTAAAGCAGAGCAAATAAAAATGTCTGACTGAGTGGGCTTTTCCAACAGTTCATGCAACACCCTGGATAAAAAAGGCTTTATAGAGTCATCATCCCCCTTCTTACCTCCTCTTGCCTCCCTCCCTCCCTCTCTGTATTTTACTCTCTACTCTGAACAGATGTCCCCAGCAGATCTCAGAGAAGAGACTCCAGTTGGCTTTAGCTGTGGCCTGTCCAGCATGGGCCAATCTTTGCAAGAAGGCTGAGGTCTTAGAAAAACAGACCACTGCTGTGAGTTTAAAGCAGTGTTTAAAGTAAACACACAGCTCACAGCCCATGGGAGGCTTTCACAGATACCTGACTTTGCTGCTGACAGCTCAGCAGATACTGCACTCCAAGGCATTGGGAATAACACATAAGCAGAGCTGGAAGAATAATTAAGAGTAGAAACAAAACTCACTGTGGTGAAAATGAAGGAATTGTGGGACAGTTGTTTTTAGACAAACAGTGTAGGCTACCATAGTGTGTATATTTGGGCTTTACATGGAATTATTTGCAACAGACCTTCCTAAGCCACAGCTGACAATGTTAAAGACAACCTGCTGAACTTCGCATCCAGGAGGTTGTTTTGCTCCACTTGCTGAACAAAGAGAAATTTCAGATTCTGATCTTCAGTAAAAATGTTCTGAGTTACAGTAGTTGGAAATAACTTGAGCTGGTGATGTTAAGGGCAGCTGCTACTTTCCATAAAGAAAATGGCTTTGAGCTGGAAAGAGCCAAATTCAGGAAGTCAAATTAGTAATTTTACACTATTTGAGAAGAAATGGGCAGATCTATTTATGTTCAATTGGAGCGGGAAAGCAACAGCCAAGAATGAAAATGAAAAGATTATATTTAGGGGAAAAAGTGAAAACAGGGTGATTTCACAGAATGCCTATGTTGAAGCATAAGCACATGCAACAGTTCTCAAAAAGAAGTTGAAAATATTACTATATATGAAATGAGCTGTAAGAGACCTCTAATTTTTACAGTTCCTTGTGCAATCACAGATAGACCTAAACTGAATTCGGAAAAAACCCAATGGCAGTAGATAATTTTTGTAAAGTGCAAAAAGAGATATTCATTATTATTTGATACCATTCTTTTAAAATACATGAAGTTTTACCTTTTCTTAGGATAAAACTACTTTTATACAATTCTGTTCTTCTGACACAACTCCATCTCTTTAAGTTTGTTCAAATCTAAAATTAAGGAGCTTCCACTTGGTCATTGGGTGTGTTTTGTTTGCTTTAATGTGCAAAGGTATTCTTCTTATGGGCAGCAAGATCCAAATGCCAGTGTGTGCTGGAGATACCTATTTTGGAAGTAATGTTTGGGCTCTCCACCCTCACAGTAATGATCATTGCTCTACCTGAAGGAACTAAGTGCAGAATATTGTACAGAAATGCAAAAGCAGGACTCTCACTGTGCAGCCTGAGTGGATCTAGCACAGGGCATTTCCAGAGGGACAGTGAGCACCAGGACTGATCTGCTTCCTCACAGGAATAAAATCCCACCCCATATTCTTCCCAGAACCCCTGCCAGGACATCAGATACTGCCTAAAGCTGCAGAGGGACCCAGGAATTGATTAGAAAGACTCCTTCTTCCAGGAGCTGCTACTCTATCAAACAGAAAAAAGAGGGAAACAATTGAGTAGATTCACTTAATTCTTACTGGAGCCCACCATCCTTATTCTCTTCCTGAGGGACCCTTGAAAAGCGACAGATAAATCCAATTTGCCCATGCTTGAGCAGGATAGAGAGAGATCCTCGTGAGTCAGCACATCCAGCAGGAGCTGGTTTTCCCCCTCATTAACTTTTTTGCACATCAGCTGATTTTTACGTTTACTGAGTATATCCCTGTGCGTATTTTCTCTGCTCCCTACAGAATGTCATCACATCTGATACCACCAGGGCTTCATTAATGTAAAATGTTGTCATGTGGTGAATTATTCTTAAATGAGAAAACACAGACAACCCCAGAGGAGAAAATGAGGAGCTGTTGGACAGCATGTGGCTAGGAGCATTTGAAGGTGTCCCACAGGAATTCCTCCAGCAAATTGTTGGGAAAACTGATTGAAATTCAATAAGGAAGTGCAAATGAGGCAACATAGCTCCCCTGTGGATTGCAAAGATCCCCTGACAGGAAATCAGAACAATCTATGCACTGCTGCACCTTGCAAATGCAGAAATGCACAAATACCACGAGGAAATGCAGCACCATGAGCCAGAGCTCAGGGCAGCACAGAACACCACATGGAGCAGAAATCACTGTAAGGAATTACAGGAATCCTGAATATTGAGAACCAAATTTGCACGGATTTATGATCTGACTAGGGTTTTATTGGAGCCATTTGTACACCAGAGCAATGCCATTAACAGGAGTGAGGAGCAGGCAGGTACATGAGCCAACACACTTGTCTGGGATGGTTCATCAACACCCAAGTGCCTCCCATGGACAAAGGCATTAGAATGCATTTCTCATTAGATGCACAAGAAAGTGCACCACGAGCAGGGGTTTGGTTTCTGGGCAGGCAGCTCTGTCCTGTGGTGTGAGCAGAGGGACTGTGGAAACTCCCCAAAGGACAGGACCCCAGCTGGGGGAGAAATGGAGAAGCACCTCCTCCCTTACAGAACCAGTGCTTGGGAACTTGCCTGAATTTCCCCTGGCAAAGCAGTGGAGTGGCTCAATTTTTAACAGACTTTGGTGCTTTTGGCTGAGGTGGTCACTGATGCCAAAGCTGTTCTGGCCTCTTTCTGGACCAAAGAGCTGGAGTGCTGCTAAAGCACAACACAAACTCCTCCACGATTAAAGAGGACAGCTAAGATGAGCTGAGTGTCAGAGAAAGCTGTAGATAAAAAAAGGCTCAAAATACTCACTGTCTGTTATCTGCCTACTGTAACATGTATTATCTCATGTAGCTACAAAACTTCAGTTAACAGAGTAAAGAAAAATATGAGATGGACTTACTAATGAGCACCTGGCACTTAAAAGCTATGGGAATCAATAACTTCAAAAAAGCATGGAATGTAGCTGCAAAGATTGCCTACTAATGCATGTTTTGAAGAATCATTTAAAGAAATGGCAATTCTTTTCTCAGCTTTTGATGTGCATTTGTGTATTTTTAAAGTCTTTCAGAGGTAGGATTGAGTTTTGCGTTCAAGGATATGGTTTATTGAAAATGTCCCAATTTTTAAAAATATTTGCACTATTAAAATATTTAACATCCAAAATAGTAGAAAAGCAGCGAGATCACAACCATCCTGTGGCATTCTGAAAGCCACAAGCTGTGCAATTCCAAAAAAGACAAAAATGGCTTGTGTGAAAGGAATTTGTTTTGTAAAAAAAAAAAAAAAAAGACAGATTTTGAACTGTGGCTGAGAAAGCTTTGAAAGTGGCCAGGCTGACAGGGTGTACTGTAGGGCAGTTGTAAGCCTTTGTAGATGCAATTATTATCATCTCCCCTAAGCACAGGCAAGTCTGTGAGCAAAAAAAAGAGCAAAGAATAGGAGAAAAGGCTGCCTGGAAAGGAAACCCCCTTTCCCACTCCTAGATGCTGACTTGCTGATGGCTTAAGCCAAAGTCAAAATAATCTGAATCTAATTTAAAATTTGGCCATTCTGAAGAAAATTCAATTCCTGGAGCTGTACCTGCTGAAAGAACAGGTGAGGAAAGAGAAGTGTTCTGGGAGGGGGCAGCAGCAGGGGTCTGACTGCAGATCTGGGCCCCTTCCAGCCCCATCCCCTGCCAGACCACAGAAGTGCTCTTCAGAATAATTATTTAATCAGAGTGGCTGTGGATCAATGTTCTCAAAGTGTTTGCAATTAGAAAATGTTGTAAAAGGTCCAGCCAGGCATCCTGGAGGACTGAGGGTTTGGAATGCTGGATAAGGCTGTACATTGTGCAAACAGCAGCAGCTTCCCAGTGGCAACTCTGAAACTGGGAGCTCCAAGGCTGTGCTGGTTTCTCCAACACTGCACAGAGCAGTCTACAGGAATTCATCCTTAAAGAAAACAATGTTTTGCCTAGATTTTTTTATTTATCAGACTGTCCAGTTCAAATCCCAGATTTCAGTACCTGTAGACCATACTACTCAAATTAGACTATGGGCCTGCATCTGATTTTCCAAGGTTCTGAATTTACACAGGTAGCTGAAAGTTCTGAGTGTCACACACTGAAAGAATTTTAGAATACATTATTCAGCCTTCTTCCAAAAGTTGCCTTATGCCTTTTGGATTTCACATTTCCTTTGGTGCCCCTTAAGGATGCAGGGATTTTATTTCACATTCCACTCCTTTTCATTTTATTTTTAGTTGACTATAGAGCTGGAATGTACTTTCCCCATTTTGCCACAACTTCCTGGACATTAAAGTATCTGTAGATGACAGGACTTTAGCACACCATTTACTATCCCAGTCACTGTCAGGAAAAGCAGTCACCCCATTAAGGCAACAAAGTCTCATCATTTCATTGTGAGCTAATAACCACAGGCTGTTCTATGTGTGCCTGGCTGCAAAGGATCAAAAATAATTCCATGCTACACTTGCTATGACTGATCATAGAAATGCACTTCTAATGTAGAGAAAATTTTGTAGAAGTCACTGGTAATTTTTTTTCTTTTCTTCCTGAAACCTTCCCTGACAGCAACAGGAGACTGGATTTAAGTATCTGTGTACCAACAGGTGGAGGGGACACACATTCACTCTTGCTCACAGACTCACAGAGCTGCCTCCCTGCAAGTAATAATGCAAGAGGAGCCTCCTCCTTCAGTTGTTGTAAAGGCAGGTAGTAAAGAGAAAAAAATCACCCTTGGGTTCATACCCTCTGCTGTAAAAAGCACTGCTGAAAGCCCAATTATTTTGACAGATACAGAGGGAAGCCAAAAAATAAGGACTTAGGTAAATTACAGTGGAAGAACTCAATGTATATCTAAAAGTATCTCAGGATCTTGCAGTAAATAATGCTTTCAAAGGAAATGGTAATCTCTCTGCATTGAAAGCTTCTGATCTTACCATCTTTACTTCAGATCATATTAGTACTGAGCATCATTACAACAATGTGTTCTTTGAAGCATATGTACTCTATTTTCCTTCTATTCATCAGAAATATTCTCTCTGTCAAAGCACACTCTGCCACTGTGCACACATTTTTCTTTCTAAGATTTAATTCATTTCCTAAAGAAACATCATGCAAAAATCAATCTTGCCAGCACAAGTTCACAAGGCCTGATTCATTTAACAGATGATTTATTGACAACTGTGAGATAGAAAAGAATGGAATATTGTTACTAAGAGCAGCATTACACATTCCCAACAGGGTGCACAGAGATGGTGCCTGCAGAGGATGTTAATGCTCCTTCATGGACAAGGGACACACTGCAAGAAGAAAGCAGAGAGCTGGCCATGGCTCGTGGCTGCCTGCCAGCCTCCAGCCCAGCTCCCCCTGCACTCCCACCTCATGTCACTGCATAAACCCTTATAATAATGACTCTGCTCTTGTCGGTTTGATTGAAAAGCAATAATTTGTGGAAAGAGAGATAAGAAAGCAAGTGTCCTGTTACATAACCAGTTCTTCAGAGAAAATGTGAAAGTTCAGCCCAAAGTGCCTATGAAGGAACAGCCCACAACTGAGTGTGGCAGCTGATGGTTTGATACCTAATCTGGAAAGCATTGTCTAAGTAGTGTCACACACAGGGTGACTTCCCTTCCTTTTCTCTTTCCTCCCTCTCCCTTTTTCACACAGTGCCATAGAAAGCAGAGTTTGGCAGTTCTCCAGGCTGAATACACCTTGGATTTCTTAAGATGCTGTATAGATCCTTTTTATTTTCTAATAAAGAAGACATGGGGAGAAGAACCAATTCCCTGCACCACACCTTTACTCATATATTCCACAAGTGTGGTGGGATCCTGGACTGTCTCATAAAAATAAAGAAGATTTCCCCTGAGCTGTCTTATGCTCTCATATTCATCATGACTCGAGTGATCGAATGTGACCTTCAGCAGGATAACTACTTTGCTGTCCCCAAGTCAGGCATTAAATCATCCAAATTTTAGTTCAATGGCTCTTGTAAAAGAGTCCAAGCCCTAATGTCAAATGCTGATGCTCCTGATTCAAAGTACCTGCACACACCCTGGGCAGAGAGCAGCTGGCCCCAGGCACAGAAATGGCTTTAAAATCTTGTTTGTTGCTGAGGGCTGAGGAGCTGGGGCTGAGCTGGCAGGAAAATGCCCTGTGTGCTCCAGATCTCATGGCCAGAATCCTCATGGGGAACTCAGCAAAAAGACCATTAAACTCCTAGAAAGTAGCAATGAAACATCAGGCAGTGTGCTGCATTAGAAAGCAAGCAGCTCTGAGCACAGCCTGCCCCACCAGGTTGGTCCCTCAGAGATCTGACCCTTTGCCAGACTTCTAAACCCCAGCACTGCAGAGCTGAGAACTTGGTTTCTTTAAGTAACCCATCATGCTCAATGCCAGACAAACATAGGAAACTACTTCTCATGCATGAAAGACTCCCTGCTTTTTGGAAAAAGTAAAAAAGTAAAACAAATCCTAAATCCTTCTTTCTGAAAAATAGCAGGAAAAGAAATTACTCCTACAGATTTCTAAAGTGCAAAAAGTGAGGAATGTTTGGCATGCTTCATTAAACAGACAAAAATAGAAAACATTTTGAAAACACAGAGTTGAATACATCCACAGGACTCCATAGGGAAAAAAGAAGGAAAGAATAAAATCTGTTCCCAGAAAGACAATTCAAACCCAGAATGATAGATTCCCTCCCTAGTAATCAGTCTGCAAATAGGATGATTTAACTGAGACCCTGAAAATCTCTGTAACAGAAACTCAGGAAAAACTGATTAATTCAATTGTACTATATTGCACTGTCAAAATTATAAAGTGAAAATGTTAACTCAACCTACAAGGCCTTTTTACCGCATAACAGAATTCAGCAGTAATTAAAAAAAATCTCAAGCACCCACATTTCATGAAAACAAGTCGATATATTTTCCTCTGTCAGAGGAATGGAGAGTGGGAAAGCCAGGAGGCAGGAACTCGGGCACTGGTGTATTTACAGCCAACAGGCACAAGGTAGCAGCACAAAACATCAGTCTAAAGGATTTCTTGGCGGTACCACAGAGGTGGAGGTGATGGGGACACAGCCGAAAGTGTGCAGGGAACACAATCGTGGCAATTAAGTGATTAGTGGGGAGGAAGTTCAGTCCTGGGGTAGCCTGTGCCAACCTCTGAGCCAGCCAGCAAAAGCCCAGTAAAAGAACAGCCCTTTTTTTGGATTTCCTTTCGGTGAGAGATGTGGAATGTGACCCGACATCAGGGCACAGGAGAGCAGGGAGCAGAGGAGGTTTGCCAGGGTCATGAGGGGAAGCCTTACATCTGACAGTGTCTCACAGCTCACAAATTGCCTGCTCAGTCCCTCAGCTGACCTGCTTTCAAACAAGAGCTGATTGTTTTCCCCTTTCAGCACCTTCTCTATGCACTTTTAAAAGGAACAGGATTCATACCAATTCTCCATATGGTACCCTGTATTACAGGGTGATGGAATATGTATGTATGCACAGTAACTAAGGATTTTCAACAGTAAATCTGTATTCTAGGACACAGATGTAGAGGTCAACAGGTCAACAAAGATTAATAAATTAATTCTTTATTTCCTATAAGGGGTGGAAGGACTCAGAAATGAACTGCAATCTGCAATAGAGTTGTAGCTGAATATTCACAGATTTCTCCAGAGCTGGATTTTTTGGCTATTGATCTGCCAATCACTTTTCTGTCAGGAAATTCAGTTATCCACGTCTCACTGAGCCTTTTTCACCTCGTTGCTTTTGTGGGAGTTGTGTTTGTTGTACATCCATATCTTTTATGGTATCTCAGAATGAAAAATTCAATAGCTGCTCTGTTGAATTCTAAAGATCATTATTCTGCTTGTTTAGAAAATGAAAATGACACCCACTTTTCTCTCCTCTTGCTCTCACCATCAATTTACTTTCAAACTGCTTGGTATATTTTACTAAATTAAAAAAAAAAGAATGTATATTTTGTTATACTGATGTTGCCTGGGCAAATGCTGCAGCTATGGCATTGTCCTGGCATCAGAACACATTTGTAAAACTGTTGAATAAAAGCTCTCTAGTACAGGAATAACTGTGACTTCTCACTTTAAGAACGTGCAATCATTCTTCATTACTTACCACAGTTCTGCCATAAATCCCAGTGACCTCCCTGCTGTCTGGGAACTCACTCAGCTCTCTCTCTGGTGCTTTGGGTCCTGTTCAAAGCACCACCAGAATTTCCCTCCCAGCTCAGCATCCACTTTCTGCACACCAGTAAAGCCAGACTCATCCATTCTAAATGGAGCCAACATTGATGCCAACTCCTCTTCCTCTATTTCTCCAACTCTCACCTACCTTCAGTGCAGTTTTCTCAAGAATCTTGCTCTCCCAAGGTTCTGCCTCCCACATTTTTCTGCCTGTCATCTGCAGGTCCCATTCCTGCTCTGTGCAACAATCTGGGAGACATCTTCTCTCCCCACCCTCCTTTTGTCCTCCACAAACACAAACTCAGTTCAGTTTCCAGGACACACATGTGAAGATGGATGGATGGGACTTCTTCCCATCAAGCTGAATTTTTTGTCTAAATTTCATACACCTCACAAATGCCACCTGGTCAGCTTACATTTCCCACAGACAGAACTGGTCTCCTCATTGCTCCTCTCTAGTGTTCAAACCTCTTCACTGAAGATTTTCCCCCACTCTTTTTCTGTAGGCTTTTAGTGGGGCTGTAGCCTTTCCTGGGACTGTCTCAAGTTTATCTCAGCTTAAATGCTGTTCAAAGTCAGTAAATGATGCTTTATAGCATCATTTCCACTCCATTCTCATAGGTAAGCAGATTTTATCAGTTCTCCTCCTGCCCATTCTCACGCCCTTTCCTCTGGCCTTGCTGAGTCCCACCATCTTCTCTTTTTGTCCTTTCAAGATGCTTCTGCAAAGACAATTTCACAAAGATAACACAGCCCAGCTCCTCATGCTGACCACGCCATCCTCTGCTCCCTGCATTTTCCCACCTTTCTCCCAGTCCCCACACAGAGCACATGAGCTGCAAGTCTCAGTTTTGAGACCCTTTACAGTTTCTGTTTCACTTCTGATCACACCTCTACTGAGCCATCACTGACTTCTCTCTGTTAACGATGACAGCCTTTATTACCCAGTTGCTAAATTCTAAAACAAGTATCTTCAGCTTTTCTTGTCATGCCTGTCAGAAACTCTCTGTAAACACTTGCAAAGTCATGTTCAGAGACTTCTGAAACTCAGCTTTAACATGATGCCAACAAAAAACCCAGACACATCCACGACAATTCTTGTCTGAGGCATTGACTGTAAGACTGCACACACTGCTGACCTGTGCTGGCACATTTTTAATTAGCAGTGCTGGTGTTGTTTCTTCCCTTTGCTTTATGTAGGTCGTAAACTTTTTGCTTAGAAACCATCTTTTCATTCCTTTTGCATGAAATGGGCATTGCAAATATCTGACTACTTTATTAGCTAAGCAAGGAAATTGTTAAAAGGAAGGTGTCTTAAAATAGAGAACTGTATAACCCCTTCCAGATGCATAAAATGCATCTTGCAAAGGATAGGAAGATGAATATAACAATTTGGCATTGTGTCAGAAAGAAAACCCACTAATTGGGATGGATGATGATAAAGAGAAAATCAAAAATTCATGGCATGATTTAGTTCAATGTAAATCTGAAAAACACCCCAGCAGTGTCAGGGAAATTATTCTATATTTGTTTAAGTGAGAGGCTGCACGGGATGCAATTCAGCCATCTGTGCTTGGCCCATCTGTACTTTGAAAATACTGTAGGACTGTGCTGCACCACTTCTGCTGTCAGACTTTGGAGACATTACAAGAGATGCCAAGGAGCACGAATGGTGGGTGACAGCACATTGAAATCTCTCCTTCAAATTGTCTTCTCTCTAGTCCTGTACAGATGAATTGCAAATCAAAATCACTGACTAAATCTTCCTAAGAACACCTTGAAATTACCTTTTCTTTCCCAAATTGTTCAGCTATTTCTGCGCTTGAATGAAAAGACAACCTACCACCATCAGTTAATGATTCTACACAAAAAAATAAAATAAATAGTGTACTAAATAACAGAACTAACAAAGTCTGCTTGGCTTCAGATTTGTTTCATATGTCCCCAATGGCTTTGAGCCCACAGAACTCTTACAAGTCACATGTGCCAAAGTCATGCCCAAACTGCCTTCCCACAAAACTGAATCTCCAAGGAGCAGCTGTGGGGACTTTCCCATTTCTGCATGACTGCTGTCAGGCCAGGGAACTGCCAAGTCTTCCCCTTTGGCCTCTCTTTTCAACCCATCTCTCAATTTTGCCCCAAACCAGACTGGAATCACCACTTCCACTCCTCTGCCTGAGCTGATTTATAGATTCAATAGGTGTGAAAGGCAGCTCAGCAAACAGATTGCACAGCTTTTATTAAAAACACCTCAAATACATTTAAACGTAATAAAGGAAAATAGTTCTTGATTCAGATAATTACTCTCTGTGGGTTTGTTTTAAAAGTGGGGAAAATTGTGTTGAAGCCATTGAAGTAGTGATGCTGAGGCCTTTTCCCCCCACTGTGGGTGCTGTGAGGGAGCAGCTCTGCTGCATTCACCAGGACACAGGGGCAGCACCTGCAGGTCTCTGCCATCAGATGGGATCTCCTCTCAGTCATTTCCTTTCTCTTAGATACAACAAAGGCAGCTGCAATGAATTCATATCTACATACTCAGAAAACACTGCAGTTAAGTGTGAGTGGCTGATACAAAGCCTTACAAGCAGAGAACTATATCTGTGCTGCAAGGAAAGTAGTAAAACCCACTTAGCCATGAATTAATACATAATGAACAACTGACAATAATTATTTCAATATAGTGCTGCTGACCTGCTTCAACACTCCCTTCCTTTTTCTCTAATCATATCTTTTTAGATGGTTTTGCACTTGATTTCTTAACCACAAAGGCACTTAGTAGTTTGTATTTTCCATTAATTCTCTATATAATAGTAAGTATTGCTTCCCCCAAGAGAGAAGTGTAAATGACTGGCTCTTTTTTATTTTTTTTTGTATGATGAGAATGCAAACCTTGTGACTTAGGGCTCAGCAGAGCTCAACACATCTCATGGACCTTTACTCTGATAAGGCTTTGCTACAGAATGAGGGAATTCAGTGAAGTGTGGTAGGTGTAATTAAAATTGTGTTATGCTGCTGATCCACAGGCAGATAAATTCTGTAAGAATTAAATTGCTTTGGTTTGTTAAAAAAATTGGCTGTTTGTTTCCTTGTAAAAAACAGCATCAATTTAAAGACGGTGAATCTATAAATCTGAAATGAATTACAGTAGTTCACACGTTTCTCAGAATAAACAGAGGTCTATTTACTCCCCTACCAAGAGACTCCACACTTTATGAAGGGTGCAGTGAACCAGTTTAATAACAATTACAAGCGAAAGGGATCTACATGCACAGATTGCTGACTGCTGGCACATTAATCCACTTTTTTTCCATCCAGAGTATAAACTTCTTAGCAGAAAATACAGAGATTTTCTGCGAATGAAAGTCACAGGTTTAAATCAAAATGTTCTGTTTGTAATCTTTTTATTTGCCATTCATTGAAACAAATATGATTAGGTGCAAATAAGCCTGGCATCAAATATCATGACATGGGCAGATCTGTTTGCTCTGAGTTGAAAAAAAAAAAGATTACTTTCCTCGTCTGTTAATGACAATATTTCATCGTCTTTAAGAGTCTAACCACAATAGATTCTATTGGACTATTAGAAATCAAGAGTCCTGCTTGCTTGTTACATGCACCTGAAGTTCAAAGAGACTGGCCTTTTGGAAAAGTTATTCTTTATAACATTTATCAGTCTGTGAAAATCAGAGTAAAAAGTCACCTGTTACAATCTTGTCTAACAAAATATTAATACATACTCTCTCATAGACAGCAGCAATTACTCACAGGGCTGTAGAGATAATGGGAAGAAACTAATGGAAATTACTTTGCACATGCAAGCAAATTCTTGAATCAGATGAAAGTCAGATAAAATTGCACCAGGTTTGAAGCTGAAGCCATGTAAAAAAATTTTAGTTAATGGGCATGCCTTCATTCTGAAAAGAACATTAGCTCATACTGGGAAGCAATCTTTTTGCAGATTTACCTGTGAATATTTATAATAAAGTGAATATTATTTATTATATGATCTTTTCCTCAAGTTATTTATGTAGTCAAGATGAAGATAATGTACAATAAAGATTATATAAATAGGATGAAAGATCAGGGCTGAAGAGCAGGAGCAGCTCATAGATAGAAGAGAAGCAGACAGACATTTTCTGGAAAGAATCCATTTCAAAAGCCTTGTGCTCATGAGAAGAGAGCTGGGATTAGGTTATAGTGATATTAATATTTTCCTGCTTATCTAGGTATGTATGCAACAGCCAAAGCACCAGTGAGCCTTTCCTGGAAAAGATGTTGCAATATCCATCTAAGAACAACAAAAAAGGGTAAAATCCAGATCACCAGCAGCTTTAGGACAGCAACAAGTTGCTCTGAACTACATTCTACTTAACCAACCTGTTTTGCAAACCTGTTGACAGCACTAGGTATCACACAGATATCATAAGGCTACTTGTGGGAGTGGTTTTGGTCTTATTCTGCTGAAGATAAACCCTTCTAGAGACAGATGAAAACACAGCAGTATCATTGCAGTATCTGCCTGACTTGTTCACTTGAAACTCCCCCAATTCTCCTGGGACAGTTTCAGATCATCCACATCACTGTGTACATTTTATTCTCACCCCCAGAATCACTTAAGGAGGGTGCCACATTCAGTCCCTCCTTCTCCTAGAAATGAACAGTGTATCAAATAAGCAAAGTAGGTAATAAAAGTATGCAAATAATGCAGGCCTGAACCCAAACTGCACACATATACATTTTATTCTAAAGCATGGTCTAAGCTAAATTGAAAATTGTGTTTTCTCCAACTGTGAGACTGTATGGATACCAACAAGTTGCCCAGGGAGCCCAGCATCTAGGGAAATTTGGTTTTGATTTTCTTGCTTTTCACCTCCAAGTGCAGCTAGGAGCAGTTGTGCTGGTGATGGATTAGGCTTACAGTGATGAAGCTATTGGCTTGGCTTCCTTCAGTTTACACCTTCAGGCTCTTTGTTCCCTCTGTAACTACAGGTATGCCAAGCAGGAGTGCAGCTCCTGCATGGGGAGTGCTCAGTCCCCAGCCCAAGCCTGAACATGCTGTGAATACTAAAACCTGCAGCAGCACAACACTGCAACATTGCAGCAGAAGGTTTAGTGTAAAAAGTAGTATTTGAATAATCTCTCATCCTTGCTACAATCATTAACATAAAATCAATTTATGTAGTGACATTTTCAGTTCTCATTATGGTCTCTGTCACAAGAGGGAGGTTTTTAATCCCCCATAAAGTCTTTAAGAGACAGCAGAATAATATGCACTAAGTGCATTATACAGTTTCTAATGTGACCTTTTCACGGTTCTACAGTTTGACTGCCTGGTCACTCCTGTTCCTTGGCTGCCTTGGTAATCTGAGAGGAACAGGTGGGATGGTAAATAATCAAAATACTAAATCTTTAAAAGGTTAGCTTCACACTGCAAGTGACTTACAGGTTATATATATTCTATGCTCTTACTGTGCAGTCCAGAAGAAAGCCAGGAAGAAAAGGAAATGACACACAATGACTGTTCTTAAGCCAGGGACAAAAAGAATTTGGGAAAAGAGTAAGATGGGTGTGTGATAGCTACTAATTTTATTCTGCTAATAGTTCACAGGTATTTGTGCTGTGTGAAATAATCTGCTCCTGATGGAGATGTGGGGGGCTCTGGTCACCCTTCACCCTTAAAAGGTCTGAGAGCCACAAACAGTATATTCTGACCCAAAGCTAATCCTTTTCCTGCTACCATGGTTTTGGGGTTTTTCATTTGTTTTGTATGAAACTTAAAAGTAATCAAGAGTGAACCTAGCACTGAGTAAAAGAAGTGGCAGATAATCATCTCTTGTTGTTTTAAATGGTGGCATTTACTGCAAAGGGACCCAGGGTCACACAAGAAATGAGGAGATTGCAAGTGCTAAAAGAAAATAGGGAGAAGCCAATCTATCCAGGCAAGGAGAGCATGGACAAACAGGGTTGATAAGACCCATCATCTGAATGGATTGCATCTCCTTTTGACTCTTTGGTGCTGCTCTGAGTTACTGTCCCAAAGCCAGGCACAAGAATTCTCCCAGGAAAAGGGATGGGGAGACAAGCTAAGAAAGTAGGTCAGCTTCTAGAATGACTTCTGCGTCAGTAGCAAAAAAATAATTTCTAAGAAGGGCTGGACAAAGGGTACAGAATATCACATGGAGTGATAATGTATCCCCACAGTGCTCTCATGGATATACAGAAGGAAGGGAATGGCAATAGAGGTATCAAATGATTAATAAAAATATGACGGTCACTATATTACAAAGATATAAAATTCTATATAGTGTGCCTTTCTTACAGGAGAATGCTTACAAATGAACAATAACAACAACAAAAAAGAAGCCTAAAAGGGAGAAAATCCTTCTTTAAAGAGATTTTAGAAAGGATCTTATTATAAGAGAGAAGTGCAGCTCTGGCTGGAAGGGTCTTTGTGAGGGCAGGGGAGAGGTCACCTCATGAGGCACTGCTGAGTTTGGCTTCAAAGCTTCTATGAAGCTCTAACTCCACATCCCATTTATTCATCCCAAGAAAGGGGGAATAGGGCTTTTAGAGTATTTGAAACTCAAAATCAAGTTAACTTTCTGCTCACATGTCTGGGAAGACTTTCAGAGAGGGGAACAGCCACAACCAACATGCAGAGAAGCTCCTCTCTATTCCCTACTAAAGTGGCAATAATCTCTATTGCTTTGGAGCCTATAAAGCAATAAAGAGCTGCTAAGATTAATTAAACTCTGAAGAGAAACTGAAGTGTTTAATCAATCACCAGTGCTGTTTGCTGCCACTATACCATTCATAGGGATTATTATATAGCACTTTGAATTACAAAGCAAAGCAATAGCAATATAAGAAGGGTATTACTAGCCAATGTTTGGATCTCTAGTTCCAGGTATCAAGGACTTGCTTTTTCATAGTGTACAAAAACTTTTAACAGGTTCACACTGACCATTCCCTTCAGCTGTGAGTGCTCAGCACTTCTGCAAATCAGGCCTCAGGGTTTCAAATCAGGAAACTGGAAAATTAGAAGATGCAGCTAATGACCCTTTGTGAAAAATCTGGCTTAGCAAGATGGGCACCGTTGCAAAGGAGATCAGAGCCAGGGACTGCACCAAAATTAAATTCTCCAGGAGAGCACACATCAACTGCTCTGCCTATGTGAGGTTTTTTTCTCTTTCTGTTTTTCACCCTTTGCAATTTTGCTTCCTCTTGGGCTCTGCAGCTTTGGAGAAATATGATGGAACTGTTGGCTCCTGTACTCTGCAACCTGACAGACACCACTCTGTACTGAGTGAGAAAATGATGCCATGGACTAACTGTAGAAAAATATGCAATGAAAACCATATCATATTGCACACAGAAAAGAGTTGAATTAAACCTATCTAATACATGGAAACCTTTCCCAATTTCAAGTGTACTTCGAAAACCAAACAATTATTTGACAATGATTTCAAATATCAAAGGTATTTTAAACCACATTTAGGAAGCTTCAAAAGACACTTTTCTTGAAAAAAGTGAAAACATGATCTTGCATAATTCCCAGGCTGGTGACATTCAGGTGTGAGATAAGAAGAGAAACATGGTAATAAGCCTTTGAATTCATGCACAAATCCTGCATTTGTTAACAGTGTGTTTGCTCTTACTGTCCTTGTTAACAGTGGTTAACATCTTCAGCATAGCTATGAGAACACACCAGCAAATTATACATAATTCTAATTTTCTAAGAAGACCATTTACAGAACCCTAAACATATAGAATAGTGATGTATATCCCTACAAATTGGTATGAACTGAACTGCTTTAAACTCCTGTTCTTTCAGAGCTGGCTTTATTTCTGTTGAAAGGAAGAGGACATCAAAGCTCCAGGATGGGTCCCTCACTGACACAAATCAGCCCTGACTTTAATGGAGCTCTGTGGATTTGCAGCAGGCAGAGATCTTGGCTGTCTGATTTTCCAGCTGACAACTCTCCTGTATGGAGAACTCCCCTGAAAATAGGTATTCCCTACAACCTATGCCAGACCTATGTGTATGGTGTGAGTCACGAATATAAATGAGAAATGTAAAGTAAAGTAAAGAAATATAAAGTTGAAGTTACACAGCCATGAAGAGACAGAAAAAAAGAGTTTTCTGTAATGATAATAGCACTCACTGTATATTATATATATGTTAAGTACTCAAACCACTTTAGTAAAAAAAATGCCATTCATTTCCTTTCATAATATGGTCAAGAGTAATTTCTGGCACAGAGAAGTGAGAATCATCAGTGCAGCTTTGTGGAACTGATTACCATGTACTTCAACAGAGACCAGGAAATGCTATTTAAGGAGCAATTTGAATCACTGATGTGGTGATGCAGGAGCTGGCTATGTCTCCTTGATGTGGAAGGATAAGCTGTCACAGCACTGACAATGCACAGAGCAACCATGAACTATGCTTAGGTTACTGCAGTGTAGCAGAGAAATGGAGCTTTGCTCTCATGTTCTCTTGCTGGCTCCTTTTCAGCCCAGTGACAAGGACATTGGAGCCTGCATTTGAGCACCATGGGAGCACATTCCCCCTGAGCAGAACCAGGAAGGATTAGTGGGCATCTCCTGAGTCCCAGGGAAATGAACAAATGCCTGAGGGACAGGATGTTAGGGGAAAAAAGAATTTGGGATGCTCACACCAGGTTCATTTAGCCTAATGCTCTGTGATGGTTGCTGCTGCCCACTGCTGTTTAGGAGAATGTACTGTTGTTATTCTCCAGGAAGTTCTTTCAACCTCCCATGATTTTTTCACTATTTAGAGCTGAGATCAAAAATGTGAATAAGAAGCTAAAATACCAATGACAATACCAAATGACAAAGTGTCTTTGAAGTACTCCAGGAACTCAAAAGCTTCCATAGCAAGTGGTGTTACAAGCAAATCATGACTAAAAGAAAATAACAAATATCATGAGATGCTACTGCACTCCTTGGGAGAAAAGAATGATTATTGTTATTATTACTATATTATTATATAATTACTGTTATTACTACTACTATATTATTATTATTATTATTATTACAAATACAGTTTATGTGCTGCAGAAAATGTAGTTTGAGATGATCAAAATAATTTACAAATTGGGATTGACAAGCTGAATCACTGAAACACTGACATTTAGCTTGCTCATTTCAAAGCGATGTCTCTGCTTCAAAAACTGTCAGATTTCATTTTTTAAAGAGTTTTTTAAAAGGTCTTTTACTTTACCATGAAGAATTACGCCCTCAAATCCTGACTGTCCAGTCCAGTCAGTAAACTGAAAAATCAATTATTTGCACAGTACTGGTTTTGGGGAAGAAGGCCAGAAGATAAGACAACCACATACAAAAGTCAGAGCAGAATCAAATGGAGAGTGAAAGAGAACAAACACAGAATTTATCCATAGTGCAGACAGAGCTTTATGAGAAACTGTCTGCTATTCCTAATTTATATTTAGAAATGTATGGGGAAAGGTAGAAGAAACTTTGCTGTGAGTGGAAAAGTTGGCAAATGTCACAGCCACGTACAGAACCCAAGGATTCCTGCTTGGCAAGAGGGCAGATGGTCTCTGCAAACTACTTTAACACTTCTCAGCAGAAGACAGTTATTTAAAAACAGTAAGGGAGAAGTTGGTCTTCAAAATCTGAAAAGAAATTAAAAGCATGTGCATGACACAACAGTCCCTGGAGCAAGGTAAGTGTCTACACAAAAAAACTGGAAAAGAGCCTTCTGGCAATGCAACAGAAATGTCTTTCTGTGGAGGACAGTAATTCATGTTTTGGAAGGAAGATGAGTACAGCAATTAAAGCAAGAGCTCTAAACCTCTGCTGGAGGTTTCCTGATGTGTGCAGAGTGAGTCACAGGAACTGGGTCTGCATTTGTTACCTGTTAAATCGAGTCCCCAAGGCAATGGGAGGCTAAATCCATTAACATTAGCAAAGAGCATAAACAACTCAAATGAAGGGGTCTGATGGCACAAAGTGCTCAAGTGCCCACAACAGTGTTGGTTACTATTTAACAACAGCAACAGGAACTGAATTAAGAACATATCTAAACACCTAGGCTGTCTTTACTGATATTAAGATTATGCAATTTGTTAAGGACTTGCTGTAGCTAGGCCACGTGGCATCTTTCCAATTCAATTTCTTTATGCAAAACAAATAATTTTGCATAGATTTGCATGTTACTAACAGGAGAAGAGACTGATTAACAACATAAATTACATCTCACTTCTATTTAATTTATTATCCTGAATTAGCTGGTGAGTATCCTTGAGCCTTATCTCTCTGTGTAGGCACTTACAGAGCACTTATCACTGTGGCATCAATGCCACTCTTCAGCCTTGATACAGAGCCTGGCATAGAGACTCAAAACAGTCATCTGTGAAATAAAGCAAGCTGAGTTTTGCTTTGTATCTGGATATTCTGAAGGAGGAAGATAAGTAATTTTCAGAAGCCCAGGGCATTCTGTTCTATTAAAATAAATTTCTTTAAAGTATGGAATAATGCAACTGCTTTGCCCCAGAGCATTAAAAGGAGAATTTCCAGCAGAATGTGTGCACTCAGCTTCTTTGCAGGCACCAGTCTAAACCTGAAACCAGTCCTTTACAGCCAGTCTAACAACCTACCCATAAAACCAGCCAGCTGCCTGGATCTCTTCTGGCTACTTTCTTCTCCTCTCATTCATTGTGACCTACAGCTAAGGATGTTTTTCACACTGCAGACCCATGGAAAAGGCTCTTATAATCTTGTTAAAGGCTGGCATACTTGACTTGCACCACAGAATCCTGCATTTGTCTCCTCAGGGAAATAAACACTTTTAAAGAGTCTTTGGACTTCAAAAATGCCTTAGACAAATACAATGGCCACACTAGTAATAAGTGAATCAGTTTTCTGATTCTCACAAAAATGTCTACAGCTAGGAATTTGGATTTTATGTGCCCTTATACAAACTCATCTAGAACAGTTTTATTTTTTTTTATTGCTCACATGTTCTCAAGGGAAACCAATTTCTCTTTCAAGCAGCAGTGACTTTAGTAAGTCAAAGCATCCAATTGCTAGAGGAGGGTTTACTTTACCTCTCATCACTGAAACCCTGCTGTGGAATACAATCTGTTTTCAGAAGAGCAGAGAGGTGAAGGACAAAAACAAATGGCAATTACTCAAAGCCTGTGAAGAGCTTGGAGACTGGCATTCTCTTGCATCTGAATTAGGGCAAGAAAATACACTGGTCAAAATGTTGCCAAGGATAATGCTCTAACAGTGAGCAAACTGAAATTTGTCTTGCTGTCATTGAGAATATTAAGCTGCAATATAATAGTATGTAACATATGCATTTATGGCTGCTTTTTAAGAAAGATTGAACCATTTTTTTAACTCTCCTCTAGGACAGATGTTGGGCAAGGACATGATAAAATATTCACAGTTTGCACCACTAACTCTAATTCCATTATTTCATGATTAAAACCTTTCTTGCTACTTTCAGTCCCTTGCCATACCACTGAAACAAGCCTCTGAATTTCCCCCTTGACTATCTATGTGAAAAATAACTGCATTTCTGTCTAAATTCATGCAACACTTTTCTTAGGGATTTCACCAGTCCAAAATGTAAAAAGTTTAATCAATATTCAGGTATTTGAAGCACCAGGAGAAATGAACCACAGTATTTTTCACTATCATAGTTGCTAGAGAAGCACTGTCTTTAGCATTAGTAAAAGAGTTGGCCTTGCAATACTTTTATATACACAGTGACTCTACCACAGAGAACCTCAAACTCATATACATCTGCAAAATTTCCAGTTACAGAAATTGGAACTCCAGTAATAATTGCAATATTATTGGGAATTATTTACAAATTTAAAGTGTGGGTAAGATAAGGTGTATATTTACAATATAAACACTTCTTGTGACATATGCTGATAAAAATTATTCCCAAGCAAACAGAAACATGTTTGGAACCTGGTAGCAGTTTGGCATAAAATAAGAAAATAATCTCCTTGTGTAGTAAGTTAAATGCAGGAGAAACTTTGTGGCCTTCACAAATTCTTAGAGTGTGACACACAAGTCCAGGCTGGCTTAAAACATAAACTGCATTAATGTAATTCAGTTTCCCAAGGTCAGGAGGAGTTTATTTCCAAACTCCTGCTCTTAACAGTGCTGTGCACAACATGAAATAACCCCACCACATCTCAGCAGGTCCTGAATTTCTTTCGAAACGCAAAGACCTGACAATGAATCTGTTTCTCAGTAGCTTAATATATTGTTTTCACTTGCATCTTCTTTATTGTAGCTCTTTTATACCTGCACTTCAATTGCACACAGCATCTTTCCTTTATTGAGGCCTGCAGTTAATCAGCTGGTTCCATAAAGCACCACATAAATTCAGTTTTATGAATTCTTTGTCACAAGAATGTAGCCAAATGCCTCGTGTCCCACGACTCAGCAGTAACACATCACCTTTGTACAGCCTGGCAAAACCATATGGGAATTACAGCAGCCCCTGAACAGAAACTCCTCAATCACCTTTACTGTGTTAGGGATGGTAAGGAAAAAATAGAAACTGGTGATGTTTAACAGACATGTCTTCAAAGAGAGTGAGGAAAAGAAAGAGAGAGCAAATCAGCCTGGGTAGGAGTGGATAGACACTTGCAAGGTTGCCTTTGCAACATAAGAACCTTGGCAGTGTGAAGTGCTGCCATCAGCTCTCATTTTCCAAAATCCCTTACAAGTAAAAGATGTCTTTCCTCAAATTCCTCATTCATTTCACACCCTAAGCTATATGACTAAGAAAAAAAAAAATTTAAAAAATTATGTGCAAAAATACTTTTTTTCCCCACTTAATGCATACTGAAAGAATTGAATTAAGGCAGTATTTATAGTATCATTTACATACCTGTACCGGGCTTCTTTCTCCCTTTAGCTTCTCCAAAGTAGCTGTAACACATCTTTTCTGCAGTGCTGTAGAGCTAACTTATAGGAGGCAGGACTTTTTACTTGGTTTTTGTACCAAACACCAAGAAGTCTGTGACAGGAATGGCTCAGCTCTAGACTAAAGCAGTGAAAAACTCTCTCAGTCTCATTTTTCATCTTGGAATTCTCTCTGATAGAGCATTGCTGATCTGAATATACAAAAAAACCCCCAAAACCCCAGACAAAGTCTCACCAATGCCCTGTAAAGCACTGCCAATATTTCTGGAGATGCCTCTCCTGACATCCCTGAGGTTTATAAAAGTCTTTTTCACAGCTCACAGTTGCTCACAGTTATTTTGTGACCAGCCTGCACACTGAGGCCTTTCCTCCTCTAGACATTTCTAACCAAAGAGCACTTAGATTAAAGCAGATGTTCATATTATTAGACCACAAGTGTATAATTATGCACTTTGTGTTAATGAACTTCATCCCATTTCTATTGCTTCAGCTCTCAAGGACATCCAATAGAAAATACAAAAAGGAACTTTTTTTTTAAAAAAAGTGAAATATTGTCCAGTGTTTTTGTGCAAACAACTCAACTTCTTGACATAATGTAAACTGACCAGATAACAATTCCTTCCACTCACTTGTTTATTGAAAAATCTATTTTAATCATTTATTGCCTTCAGGGTAACAGCATTCTCAAATGCACTTACTGGACACACAATATAGAATAATCTTCATACAATTAAAAAAAATAAAACACTTATGAGTTATATTTGCTGGTAAAAACAACCTGTGCTTTAAAAATTTGGATCTGGATTTTTTTTTTTGTTCAGAACTTCTTGTTTTCTTATGGGATTTTACCAAATTGAGGAAAGGGATTAATGCATAGGCTTCTTGTAACAATCTCAAATGTACAATATCAAGATTTCTGCGAATGATTTTTTATTTGCAATGTCCAGAATGCTAGTGTCAATATTTGAAATGAAAGGGAAGCATGATCTATAGTTCATAACAGCGGTTAGTTTTGTGCCTTTGGCAATTCCCCTCCACTGCCCACCACTAATCTAATTTTGAGATAAGGTGCTTCATACATGAGATGCTTCTTGCAGTGCCCCTGCAGCCCATCAGGCTCAGAGGAAAGGACTGCAAATGAGGGAAGGCTCTTTTTTCACACAGGCCAATCTCACTGCACTTTGAAACTGCAGATCTCTCCTTTTCTGGGTGGGACCAGCTGGAGACAAACGTTGGGTTTCATGCATGGAAAACTCAAAGCCTGCAAACCCTCCCTGTGACTTCAGCATTTTTCATAAGCTCTTTCCAGGGAATGTGCTATTCTGGTACCTCAGCACGGGGACTTCTGGAAACAAAGTTGTTTCTGATGTTTTCCTGGTTTCATTTCAGCCGAACATAGCTCAGGCAGGAGCTAATTAATCCCCTCATGAGAACAACAAAACAGAATGAGGCACCTTTTTTTACATAACTTTTTTTTAGCCACACCTGAATGTTATTGTATAAAATTAACAGAGGATGCAACACACTTGAGAAATATGTGGGCATTGCTTTTTCACAGCGAGTTATTACACAGATAAACCTTGATGTACCATAAGTGTTTGGAAAATCATGATAAAGACAGAGTTATGTATATTAGTTGCCACTTCACAGTCCCAGATGAAGCCTAATTTTGGTGGTCTCAACCAGGATGCCCAGGATTTTTCAAAAGATTACATCCCTTTTGCTTTTTCTTTTGCATCTTAAAGTCTCCATGAACATTTGCAACCTTTTCAAGAACTGAGATCTTGAACCTGAATTTCAATCATGAATGATCAATGCAGCATTTGTAACGTGCAACTTGCTGTCTGAAATGACAGTGACATGGTTTTATTTTACCCACTTTTCATTTTTCCTGCTGACAGGGATTTTCTGATAAGCAAGTACTTGCTGTTGTAGACCATGTTTACAATTTGGACAATTTTTGCTCATTGTCTGTGCCCAATAACACCTGGATCCCAGATATCTTTGTAAATAAATAGGAAAATAGGTCATCATGATAATAAAATCACCTTCAGACAAGAAAGATGGAGCCAAGACTTTAAATTATTAAATCCAAACACATAGTGATATCACTGTATAAAGTGTATTTTCATAAAGGAAAATGTTTCCCCATAAACACAGCCTTCTAAACACTTGTTAATGAAATTGGAATACAATATTATAGAAACGTAGTTAAGACTGTCTGAAAATCACCAGAGTTAACAGATTGCTTAGACATAAGATTAGCCACTCTGTATGTTACTATTAATTAGAAATATTATGAAGTTTTGTCTGAATGCTTGTAGGGTCTAAGGATTTATAATTCAGCTCCAAATCTGAGATTTGACTGTCCAAACGAATCCCAAGGACTGCTCCAGTGAGGCTGCATCAGGACACCTGCAGGGAAGGTGAAACTGCAATTTTGAGTGACCAACCCAGTCTTCAGAGTTTGACCCTGTATCTGAAAAAATTGCTGAATGTTAAAACATGGATATGTTAATATTTGGGGCATAAAGATCTATGGTAGTTGCCTAGAAGCTTCTCCAATTTTTTTTTTTGTGTTACAGGATATTTTAGTGTTTTCATGTGGATGTGGGACTCCTGTCTGACAGAGATGGATTGGAGCCAAATCATTCAGATTTTAGCAATTTAGTAAAGATTCTCATTCTAGTCCACATCTAAGACAGCTGCTTTAGAGAAAACAGATAACATTATTTTTTTGATTTACATGCAGTCCATTAAACTGAATTACAAAAATATGCAATTCTTCAGAGGAAAATGAATGTAGAAAGGTCCCTGTTGGGTCAGGGGAAGCTATAAAATATGCAAGGATATATATTTGGAATGAGGTGGTGATATCACAAATACCATCTCCCTTCTTCTGCACTAATAAGGAATTAGAAATTGAAAAAACCAAGAACTGATTCACCACAATGCTGCATAAAAAGTTACAACCTGTCTGGAATGATTAATTAATCTCTAGGCTATACCCATTTTTACCTCTATAGACTCAGAATAACTTAACCAAAAGCCACTGGCTCAACATTGCTGATGGAACTATTCCAGATATATACTGGAGTAACTAAAGAATTTAGTCCTTAAGATAGGGAAAAAACCAAACAACCAAGAAACCAGAAAAATATGTACTTGAAACATCAGAAGTCTTATTTTTCCCTGTATTTTACTGAAAAGGTTTGGGGACTTTTTTTCCCCTCACACTGGGATGTTTTAGCTTAACACCACAATGACATGCACTATAATTTATTTCACTGTCAGGTTTCCAGAGATTTTACTAACTTTTTCTTGGAATAAATGCTAGGGAAATATTCCCCAAAATGTAGAAATCAATATCCATGAGAAAAAAAACTATATGGAACCAGTCTTATTTATTTGATTTTGTTTATGATGAGAGAAATTTTAGTGCTCTAATTATAATTATCAGCACACAAACACCTGCTGTTACTAGATGGTGTTTCTATTAACAGAGTGTGCCACTTCAATAGTTTTCTGTTGGCAATCCAAAATCAAATTACTTCTTGTCTGGAAATTATTGTTACTTGCTGACACAAAGTGTTTACCATGTCTGTCATTTTCTAACCTTTCATTTATGCCAAAAAAAGAAATCAATAGCCATTTTAACATTTTTTTTTAAAATAATGCTTATGAAACCAACAACCATTGAGCTGTCTCAGTGTGCTCTTCTTGTTTTAGTGGGTTTATACATCCCAGTACCCTTTGGGATCCTGTATCCTTTGTGTGTCCAGGTGGGAAGCTGTCTGCAGGGTCAGTGATCCAGGTGATGCCTACACTGCCCTTGGGACCTGTGCCCCATTTAGATTTGGGTTCTGTATTGAATTTGATGTGGAACTAAGCAATCCACAGCTACTGGTTACATGGATGAGACCCCACAAATCAATTTTTTTTAATATTATTTCTATTTAGCAGGTTACCACTCCTGGGGAAGGGGTGAAACCTGTATTTACTGCTAAGCCTGGGCAAATGTACAGCTATAAATGCTTGAGAAAACACAAGGACTTGACTCAGCTACAGAGAGCTGCCAGGGAGTTAACACAGCCTTGGAAGTTCTCTTTCAAAAGATTTCAAAAGGATTGAAGAGAATATCCTACTGTTTTTAATATAATTACACCACAACACTGTTATTTTTATGCAGTTCCTGTCTCCTGCTGCTGTCTGGGATTAGTCCTTATTTAGCAATGATGAGGAATTATGTCTCATGTCCTGGTTCAACCTCCAAAATTATGCCAAGAGTTTTGGCTCAGCGTTATTCTCTTGCCATGGTAGCTTGTTAAAGAGGTGCATTTACCAAAAGGGCAAGTCCTGCTACAGTCAGTGTCCTCTCAGCAAGCACCTGAAAGCAGCAAAGAGAACAACACACTCAGTGCTGCCTGCTCCTCCTTTCTGTCAGTGCTGCCTCTCCAGCAGATGTTGTCTGCTGCATTTTGGAGCCTGCTGTAATTTGATCAAATCCATAGAAGATCATGCCAAAAAAGTGACAGCTAGTCAATGGATGGTATCGTCCCTAACTTGTTTTCTGTCTGGGGCCTGCTGTAATCAATGCTTCTGTGCTGAGTTCCAAAACCTTAGAGCCAGATCAAAACACAGCATTTCTACAGGGGACAATTCTGTCTCCTTTTCAAGTTCACGTCAAAGCAGGCCTCACATAGGCACCTGAGTGTTTTCTGTGTGCAGCTCCTGAAAGCACAAAAGATATTTTAATTCATACTCCTTGGAAAAAAAGCACTGATGTATCACAGATCCAAACCTAAATTTACTCTCAGGCCTAACCAAATTTTTTGGGCTGATTTTCTTCACAACACAATTATGTTGCAACCTGAAAACTTGCATTTCATTTCCCTTGTATAAATACTTCATACATACAGTTCAGAACCCCAGTATGGGCATATTGAATGGTGGTGAAAAATCCAATAGTATTTGCTTGAGTTGAAAAGTGATTTTAGATACAATGGTTGAAATCTCTCAATATTCTTCCTTTGCAGAGCTTTGAGCTCTTAAATCATACCATTATGACTGTTTGCACCTACATGCTAAAATGTGGTGTTCATATATTGGTGCAAGAGAAATTTAGACTTCTTTATTCAATTGTAAAGTTTACAATTCACATTATGTGGTGTCTAATTATACAGTCACTGTCAGTTGTATTTGGGAACAGGAAAAACACCACATGAATTCAATAAGTGGCCTTTCCCCCATCAGCTCTTGCTTTTGTCCAGTGCACAAAAGGAAGATTCATGTGAGGTCAAGCAGCAGAACAAAACACCCCCCAGCCACCATTGCTTTGCTCCTTCCTCTGACACTGGCAAGAGCTTGATTTTGCTGGCTCAGCCTTGGAGCTGTTGGCTTTTGCTTCCAAGAGGAGTGGGTGACACCAGCAGCCACCCATGGGGAGCAGAGGTATCTCTTCTTGCCTGCTTCCTTTCTTTTAATCAAATATTAATTGGGTGCAGTCACTTCACTACTCACAAACAGTATCTTGCAGAAGTGAATAAAGTTAATCTTTCATGCTTTGGGGAATGGAATAAAGACTGATCTGCTTGTGTGAAAGCTTGCAGGCAAAATAATCGTATTGGTAATAGTAATTATTATTTACAGAAACTACATAAGTGAGATTTACTTGGGTAAGTTCATTTCATCATGTAACAAATTCAAAAACTGAATTGCAGTATTCACACAGAAAATTTTGGAACAAAAATATCAGATCCTGCATGGTTGAGAGCTAAGAAACCTGCTATTTACTGATGAAGTTCAGAGGAAAAAACCCACCCGGTTTTAATGAGATATACTAAAGCTTTGAAACCCTGGGTAACCTTAATTTTGGAATGCTTTTGTTTTATCATTCCCAGAGTTTGAGACCCAAATAACATGGGTTAATCTACCTGGAAATTCAGTGTCAGAAAGAGCCTTTTTTCAAAACCAAAGCTACAAAAGGAAACATTTCCTGGCAAATCTGCACCAATTTCAAATCAACCATGTTCGTGACTCATACTTCATCTTCATAAGCTTTAAAATTATGTACTCTGCAGCTATGAAAACCTGTGAAGAGCAATATGAAGCTGAAATATTTGCTGAAAGTGGATTTCAAGACAAAATTCTTTTAGTTGTCAGTCATTCACACACAAGAAGTGATACAACTCATTTGGGAAACAAGACTGTGATTTCTTCGAATGAACCTCATGCACTGAGTGCTCTTTTTACATAGGAAAGGAACATTAGAGCTTCTCATCCATCACACCCAATAGGGTTGGCAGTTAAATGCTTCAATTCATACCCTAAACAATGTAGATTCTTGATCAAGCTTGCCAAGACCTATTCCTGTAACTTAAAAACGTTCCCCTGATTCTCCTTAGAAATTTAAACAAAACTTGGCATGTTTGAATATATTTGCTTCTGCCTATTGACCTTATATTCCCCTTATCAAGATAATAGAATTTCCTTAGAAGTTGCCTTGGGCATTTCTGCAAGGTCAAAAGCACACAATGCACAGACAGGGATAAAGCTACTTTGAATTACTGCATCCATTCATGCTCCAGTGGTTCTGCAACCCTGATGGCAACAAATGAAGCCTGGTGTGTTGGGAGTACAGCACTTAGCACAGAAAGGGTATAGTCAGAAAGGGCCTGGCAGGCTGTTAAACATTTACCACCCTGCCTGAGCACCTACACCACTAACACAGACCAAACAGCAGCCACAGAGCAATGGGGGAAGGTGACAGAACCACATCATTGCAACCACGAATTCACACCTGCCAGGAGACACCCCAGCCATTGCACTGTGATGGCAATCTGACAGAGTGAACTGCACATCCAAGGGAAGAACCCCTCCCTTTGTCAGGAGGCTCTGAAGGACTGAAACAGTTTGTTTCTTATCTGAAATTATTTATGGTGGGTTTTTTGGAAGCTTCATTTGGTCTAAAAATAAGTTATGCTCGATGAGGACTCTACTCACTATTGCAAAGAGGTACCTGAAAACAGCAGACAAGGTTTTGTGCCTTAAATAATTTCTGTCACTAAGAGCCAGTTTCTAGTCCTTTTCTTTGGTTGAATTTATAGCCTTATTCATTTTATAGTATGAAATCAAAGGGCACACTCACTCTGGAAGGGCAGGTAACCTCAGGGCAGTTTACAGCTCAACCTCTGTCTCTGGGTAGTCAAGTTGAAAATCAGCAGCTATCATGGAAGCATATTGTAAAGCTGGGATACTGCTGGGAATTATGAAGCATATCGAGTGTTTGGATAAATCAAAAGAATCTAAATGGGCTTAAAACAGCAAAGAGTAAAAGCATTAGGGCTTGTCTTTTCCAAAATCTTCCATTAATACCTTCACAGAGACCTGTTTTCTACCTCTCAGACTCTGATTCAAAATTCCATTTAAGAAAATGAAGAACATGATCCTGCCATCTCCTCAAAGATTTAACTTTATGGTAGAAAGGTTTTATTGTTGTTATTTGCCATTAAAGGTAATAATTCTGGTGTAGTTTTCTTTTGCTTGCATTCGTGCTATTTTATTAATGTCTCCACAGTAGCAGTTAGCACTGTAAAAGGAATTCCAATTTTAAACATGATTATTAGTCTTCATTTTCATCCTCAAAGCTGGGATGTTTCTGAAGGAGCTCAGGGAGGAGGCAGGAATAAGGCTCAGACACTGCAGTCCATTGTTGCCTCTGAGCACATACACTTAGATTGCTTTTCTTTGATGCTGCTGCCAATTTTATTCACAAGCATATAAAAAAAAGGTCATGACATTTAGAATTACAGTACTTTGGAAATTAAATGTTCCTTTAAATTTTTAATTTCTGAAAGTAATTTATCATGGAATAATATTTGAATATGATTGAATGAATATGTAAAGATTAATGAAAACTGTCTTCGAACTGGAAGTTCACAACCACAGATGTTTAACCTTGTTGTATAATAGGCATAAAAACATTGATGTGTGAGCTCGAAGAGCTGCAGTTCCATTTTGCTGGAAGCATTTGCACTGTTATTCTTAGTTTTTTTCCACTGGCATGTCTATAAGGCAGGAGCTTCAGCTCTCTGTCATTTTCTACTTGACATTACACTTCACAGGCCTGGCAACTAAATAACTAAATAAGGAGCAAAAATGAGTTCCAATGCTCTGCACAGTTTTTCACGTGAATTTTTATGTGAGAAATGAAACTACTGATTTTTAGGCTAATTCAGCAATATTAATGATACTATTGTAGCACATGAGGAAATGAAATAATTTTGTATGAACACCAGAGAAAGCACTACGATCCCACATAACCAATATTCTATTCAGAAGTTCCCAGCTCAGAGGTCTGGGGATGTGATGCAGAGGAGATCACTGAAGTGCTGTCATGGACAGGTTTTGGGAGTCTCTTGCCAAGGAATGGACTTACCCATCTCACACGCAGGTTCATCAGATTGTTTGGACTGGACCTTTCAGATCATTGAATCCAGCTGTAAACCCAGCACTGCTGGGTCACCTCAGCCACTGGTCAGGGTTTATTTCTCCAAAGCCAGCTGACACTCCTTGCTCAGCAGAAAAAGGAATCTTACAAAAGGCAGCAGCACACTATGGAAATTTTTTTGTGGTCAGCAGCTAGAGTTCATCACTTTCTCATACACTAAGGAAAGCTGGCTGGGCCCCAGGCTGCAAAGGGCAGACACACACAATTCCAAATCCCTGTTCAGATACTGCTAAAATTGCACCTGTGTAAAATTTATGCAGGTACGTAGAATTTACTCATGTTTTCTCATGGAAACTCCTGGAAGCAGTTTGTTAGAAGACTGACAAACTCTGAAATGTTCAGTTTGAGACTCCATTGCACTCAATGGGTCAACTGAAGAGACAATGTCTGAAGAAAGGAGACTGAGGAAGTTAAAGGAAGTCTTTAACTGAAATGTTACTGGCACATTCAAAGATCCAAAAGAAAAGCAAGTTACAAAGCATGTTTGTTATTGATTATTTGATTTTCAATTCCAAAGCCTTTTGTGGACATTTCAGTGCCTAATAATAATAATAATAATAATAATAATAATAATAATAGTAATATCCTTGTAACCAGGGCAATGGCAGGAGCATTGCTAGTTCAAGTTTGGCCTCATGAAAAAGCCTTCAGGAAAGTTGCTCTGCAGATCACCCAATTCATTAAATTAATGCTTTGTTGGCTGGAGTTAAAGTTTGAGTCAAGCAAAACAAAAGCCTGGGTTTCAGAATACACATACCCTGTCAAATTGCATTTATCAAGATAAGGGTTATTAGAATCTTTTTTCTCTTGTGTGAATGAAATTGTAAGCTTGAAATGTCACTGAAGATTTATTAATCTGATACTCTTTCTGATAAGGGCAAAGAAATAGAAAGGGCAGTGAAAAAGAAATATTTCTTGTAGCCTGATAAGGACTACAAGAAATAGAAAATATGAATAAGGCAATTTATCAGTGGGCATTCTGCAACCAAAAGATTCAAGCCACACAAAGCGATAGTACAGTTATATATTGATTTCAGAACACTGCCATCTACAACACTTGGTCAAAGTTTGAGAACTGTGCAGAAAAATGTCTGCAATTTTCAAAAAATGATATTGAACCTGAATTTTCAAACTTTAGGCTGGAGTAATGCTTGTTCTAGAAAGTAGATGGGGGCCTAATGTGAAAACTGGTGCTGTGCTAGAGTATACAATGCGTGCAGGGAGAACCACCAGCAGGATCATCACTTTTCAGCTGAGGTGACAGGGACTGAACTAACCAGAATAAATGTTGTTTAAACATTTTTTTTCCCTGTTTTTGTGCCTGCTACCAGTAGAACTTGTCCACAGTGGGAAGGAGAAAGAGTGAAGAGAGGTTCACAAATATTTTGGGTCCAACAGATCAGTGTTAAACTTTCCTGTTTGTTATACTCCATGTGATGCACGAGACAAATAAACACATTTCACTACTCAACATGACAGAGCAAACCCTGCCTAATCCCCACTTTGGCTGTGTGAGCTCCCAAAACAGGCAGGAACCCAGCAGAAGTGACTGAGTTAAACTTTCTGCACTCTTGAGAGAGGGGAGACAGCAGGACTCAAAGCCAGGCCTAAGCCCAGGCTCATGCTCTCTGTGCCAGCTCTCACCAGAACATCTGCACTGGTACCAAGGAAACACAGCCACAGGAAACCAACTTCTTCCTTCCAAAGGGCTTTCCTCATAGCAGGGAGGAAACTCTTAGCCAGAACCTGGCTGTGACACTTGCCCTCCTGCTGCTGGACTTCTGCTTTTAGTCAGTCTCTTCTGACAGAAATAATTCCCTTGGGATGAGGTCACTCCAGACAGCTTGTGCTGCTTCCTTGGAAAAGCCCTGGGGGATGAATTAGCTCCCCAGGCTCTCAGACCTGCAGAGAGAACTCCAGAGAGCTGGCAGGGAAAAAGGCCATTTGTGCTGAGACTCCAGCCTTCAGCTTGATACAGCATCCTTTGCAATGAGTTTGTTATTGAAATAGATTTGTACATGAACAAAGATACATTTTTATACATATTTGATTTCAAATGGTAACATTATTAACAATAGAGATGAAAATGATAATTCAGATCCCATGTAATACACATATGACTTTAAATGACTTTTTAATTAATACAGTCTACTGATTTTTTTTTAACTCACAACATAATGAACCATCAAGTAGTATTTTTTTCCACCTTCTTTTACAATTCTTCAATATTTCCATTTGAAATATTTTCACTTAAAATTGAGATTCATTATCCAGAATTTAGTTTTCCTATGAGACTCTCTCAAGTGGGAGTTAGTTTTGCAACGATTAAGCCATTTGAAAGCACCACCTGTTTAGAAAATTATTAGCTTACCTCTTTCTCAGAAAGCCTTACATAGAAAATATACCAGTTATGGAAAGTCTTCCTTACATTTTTCTAAGAACATAGCAGGAGCCAATTAATCTGCCATGATTTCATTAACAGCTCAACTTACCAGTTTTCTCCATCTTGTGTTTTAAACTTTCAGGTCCTGGCAGGCAGGGACAGGGCCCTTCACACCGAGCTGTGATGGTTTTGCCAGAAGTGCACGCATGAAACTCCATCTTGCACTAGAAGCATTAAAAAAAAGCAAGAATACTAATTAGGACAAGATATAAAATAGCAGCTGTGGATTAAGCGAGAAATTGTGTTATCAGTAATGGCACTGGATAGACTGCAAAACTTCAGTCTCTATTGCAAATATTTTTACAACATAACACTGACTATTCCTAGCCTTTGCTGTTTGCATTACATACATTCTAGTTCTGACTTTCCTCCAAGAGCTTTGTGCCTGTGTAGCTGCCCTCTCTTCAGTGACTGCCCCCTGGGTATTTCCCCATTCTGCGCCCAGCAGCACCAGTGGCTGGACACTGGACTAATGCAGTAATAAAATGAAGTGAAAAAAAAACCAGCACAGGGCAGCAGAAACCCAAATGTTCTCTTTGGCTTGATACCTAATGAGCCAAATTCAGCTCCACTTTTTGTCTTCTTCAAGCACTGCTTTTACCAGACCAGAATCCAAGGGCTTTTGATACACTGGGGACTGTTGCCTGTGGTGCCCAGGCTGGACCTCCTCCCTGCAGGGATTGCCTCTGCCAAGGAAAAGGGATGCTGGGCTTTAAAATCCCTTTGATCTGAGTTTTATTACAGATTAACTCTATGATTCATTTAAAAGCAGGCCAAGATGTTTCCACAGTGGGACACGATGTGTTTTGACAGAGCTGAAGGACACAGAGCCTGTGACCGTGGTGTCACCAAGGAGGGTGCAGTGGGCACTGAGCTCACTGAGCAGCAGCCACTGCTGAACCCACAGCATCACCCCTGTCACTCTGCTACAGTGGGAGCCAAGAGGACAGAGCAGGACATTGTTATGATATAAACACCTCCTGCTTTGAAAGTACTGCAAATACCTTGGCTTTGCCTGTGTTTGTTTTTGGTAAAAAGGCTCATCTTTGCCCAGGCTTTAATCTAGCAGCAGGAGACCATTATCCTGTGCTTCCATCCCATTCTGTTGACATTATCCCCCCACCATCCTCAGCTTCAATGCATCAGGGTGATTCTGTGCTCTCTGTGATGTCCTGCCCTTCTCATTTAGAGAATGCACGGCCACACACAAACCTGTGCAAGCTTAGCTTGCATTTTACACCAATTTCTGGCAAGACTGAAGGGAATATATGTACTTAATTTTCAACTGTTTGCTCCATAAATAAATACACTTTGAACAGAGCACAAAGACAAGAGAGAGCACATCAGAAGGAAAGGAGAACAGGAGAAAGGAGAACACTGAGTGCAGTCCTGAAGGCAAAGACTTTCTGCAGCATATTCTGACAGTCAATGCGTTATTGAGAACACAGGCATAAATCTTCTTCCTGCAGCTGGAGTTGATCATTTAATCCCTTACAGAACATCAATTACTTACATATTTTATTATGCATAATAAATGTAAATTATGTATCTAAGCATTAGCAGTTATACTTCAAATACCAACCTTTAAGATGGTGCAGCCTATTTCAAGCCCGTTATTACGTGCAGATAAGAAAGGAAGAACTTTACACTTAGAAACAGCACAGCAAATTTTTCCTCAGCTATCCATATGATTGATAAAAATGACAACCAGAAAGCTAAACATAAACAAAAAAGGAAGAAACTGCTTAAAAGGGTTATATTATTTGAGGGCAAGGAGGAGAGGCCAGCTTGAAGATGGCAATGCTGCAGTGACACTGAGTAAGTTTACACCCATGATTAACCACGTTATATTCCCACCATGCTTGTTTGGGATGTTTGGTGTTGGGGGATGAAAATTAAAGAACTCCATAATTTTAAATATTAGATCAGGGTAATACTAATTACTTTCAGCCCCTAATCACTGTATTTAACTCTTTATTCCTTCCCTAAAGGAAAACATGGAGATCTCTTACTTTCCATATGATGGTGTGCTTATTCCCTGTAATAACCTACACGAGCAGCTCAACTTTGGATTTAATGACTTTGCCTAAGCCTTGCCAAGTGATACTGAGAGGCAGAGTGGTCACAGAGGATGTCTTGTGGAGCAATAATGACTTTTTGGATTATTCTGCCACTGGATCTGCAGCCTATAAGGAGCCTGCAGGCTTTCTCTAGTCCATGGACAATAGAATGATACACAGTATGTGGGAAAACTCTCAGTCTTTCACACCAAAGGGACATGATACATTTTGCAGACATGAGGCACAGAGCTCCTTGCAGTGATTGTGCACAGGACTCAGTGGGAGCAGCCCCACGGTTTGGGGCTGGTCCCTCTCATTTCAGGGGACTCATTTTGCCAGTGATATGACTGGATATGCCTCGACTCTGCTCAGCTGCTCTCAGAGCTCCCTGGGTCGTGCAAGCTTTATATTTTTCTGCAGCCTCCCTGGTGTGTGAACTGCATTTGTTTACTCTGAACCCCAAGGCCCACATAAACATCTCTAAACTATTTTACTGCAAATGGAAAAGTAGCTCTGTTATTTGTTGCTAAATGTATATGGAGATCAATAAAGTATATGAGCGGAGAAATGGTTGAACATATTCATGGAAAATTCATAAATTAATTTATTCAACTAAGATGTGGGAAATTACTGCAGAGTGTGTTTTGGTTAAAGTGTTCCCCTGAGAATCCACTACTCATATAATGATTCCCTCTTTATTGTCAGTGAATCTACAGCAATGTGTTTTGCATAAGCATTCACATTTGAGGGAGAAAGAAAATAGCTACATAAAATTCATTCCTAGCTATTTTATTTTGTCTGTTAGTCTCCAGCCTCCAGTCCTTGCTAAAGGAGAATCTAGATTTTTTTTTTTTTTAATGATATAATAAAACAGTGTATCTCTGCCTTTATACTGCCTTTCAACTTCTGGCAGCTGGGTTTTGATCTAACCTGCAAGTAAGTAATCTTGTCGAGTAAGTGACTGTGATCTTTTCTGCCAGGCTGTGTATTTGACTATTGAATGTTTTCATGGACAGCTTGGTACAGCCCAGTGCATTAATGCCATGAAGAGCTTTGCATCCTGACACAAGCAACTCATGGATTTGCTTAAAATGCAGCCAGGTACAGCAGCACATCCTAGCCCTGGCAGCACCTTCCAGTGGCAAAGCAGGTAACTGAGAGGTAACTGCAGGTGCCCTGGGACATCCTGTGTGCCCAGCACTGCTCCTGTCCATGGGCACAGAGAGGACAGACAGAGCACTCACAGTATCCTGGGCAATCTCACAGCCTCCATAAGAAACCCCAGGGAAGGGGGTGAGGAGAGAACACTCCTTACCCAGGGATCCCTCAGAAAAGGCTCTCTGAGACCCCTGTTTGGGCTTAGTGCATCCAATCATGGAGTATCCTGAACTGGAGGGAACTCACAAGGATCATCAAAGACCAGCTCCTGATTGATTCATGAGTCAAAAATCTGTAACTGAAAATCTCTTGTAGTCACACTAATAAAGGAGAAAGTGTTAGGTTCCAAATTTCTGTTGCTTCTATAATTAACTTAAATGTGAATTAAACAGGAGGGTACAGAGGAATTAGCAGACAATACACACGACAAAGATAAACATGAAGTCTTGTTTGAGAAAGAGTGAACACTGAAACAGGAGGTTAAATTTTATAGTATACTAATTAAGCGTTAAACTCCTGAGATATTACTTCATATTCATGGCAGTGGCTCTAAACCTGTTGTTGAACAGTGCTCTTGCTTGGAAGACACTGCATTTTTAGCACCCTACAGCTTTTTACATTTTCACCACGCATGATTTCAGTGCAGTGTTTGTTTTATGGTGCATCTTTTGTTCACTCACAATATGTCTCTTCGAAACTGCACATACAAATAACAAAAGCTCATTATTTTCTACCTTATCTTTTACCCAGTAGCTGCCACAGGCAGAAGCTAAAATTTCCTAAAATTATAGCATGTATATATTTTTAGTCCAGAGTGTCTTGGTATCAGTAGTGTTTCCTGCCTATCTGTCTTGGCAGATAATTAGAATCCATTGGAATTCAGACACCCCTTTGAGAGGGGTTGTTTGTTTACAAGCTTTAGAGCAGTGCTTGCCATTGCTTCCTTAGCTGGGACTCTTATCACTATTCTCTTTATAAGCCTCTGCATCCAGTTCTCATCAGATAGAAAAAAAATACTCTATTTGGAAGACACTCAGATCAAGTATGGGGTTTTTTAAAACTTGTCACAACAAAAAAAAAAGGTTCAGTATCTTTTCTACAAATCCCCAAAGAAATGTCAGCTAGTGCACTCCCATTGCATCCTGCAGAACACATACATTAAGTTTTTATGGGAATTCTCCAAACTTTTCAGGCTCTATAAAACCTGAAATCTTGAAATAATGATTGAGAGGCAGCAGTCAACCACATGAATTCACGTTCATTAAAAAAAAAAAATCAGACACTAATGTGAAGTGTTGAGGTGAGTCTCAGATTCTGGGCTGTGGACAGGGTTGTGTGGTCCCTTAGCACTTCCCCTCCCTGCCATGGGCTCTGCTGCCTCTTTGCTGCTCTGCAAACCAGAGCTGCACTGTCCTGGGTGCTGGGAAGGAGAAGGGCTGCCCTGGGACACAGGCACTGAAAATATGGGCCAAGCTCTGTCCCCAGGACTGAGCACTTGGGCAGGTTTCTGGTGGCACTAGTGGCTATTCCATGGCCAGACCATCACTGCTGGCAGCTGCTGTAATCCTCTCATTTCTCCCCAGTGCCAGGCCCCTGCCCTGCACATGCCCTGCTCCAGGGCAGGACTGGCTCATGCTATCACAATAAAAACAAAAGGGAGGCTGGGGAAAAAAAAAATTATAATAAAAACCCATCATTTTTCTCCTATTAGAATATCTACTAGGCAACCATACGGCACTTAATCTTTGCAATAAAAGCTGTGCAAAGATATCTTAAAATCCTGGAGCTCTAATTAGGAGCTATGTTCTCCTTATGAGAATACATAGTTGGTGTTGATATTAATGGGAGTTATGCAGGCATACCAGTGGTGGAATAAACTCTAATTAACACAACCAATCTATTGTGTAAATACTTATTAAAGCCTTCTAAAAATGTGTGCTAGTTCTAGCTTTGAAGCAGATGTTCTAGCTGATGGCATCAGAAATTCCCCTCTCTGCAAGGAGTGGCATGAAGGACCTTATTATATCCCAGGTAAACAACAAATATTTGAGAATGTCTCTCACTGCACACTTAGCTGACTGGCTGGTGGTTCTTAACCTGCTAGAAAAAGAGAACAGCTTCCAGGAGGAGGGTCAAGAAGAGAGAGATTCAGGTTCCAAGCCACTGATATTGAGTGGGCTGAACAGATTTATGCAGCCAAATGCAGTAACACCAAAAGGTCTCACACAGCAAAGTTCCAAGGACCAGAAACTGCTCCACACTGCACAGCTCTGCCCTCTGCAATCCTGCAGCTCTAATGAGGGAGAGCTCCAGGACTTTGTCCTTTGGGTAAAATTACCAGGGAACAGAAGGAAAACGCAAGACCCCAGCAATCCTAAAGTATCAGGATAAGTCAGGAGGCCACATCAGCAACTGCAAGTGCTCCAAGCACACGGCTCAGGTCCCTAAGATTAGGATTGCCAGTTTTAAGATTTTAAAATGTAACAATACCTTTTTTAAATTTTAAAAATTTTAGCTGTTTTTTTAAATTAGATCCCAGCCATATACAATCAGAAAGTTACATGTTTTTTACTATTACAGCACAAGTTTAAACAACCAAGTACCATCTCCAGAACAACAGGAAACTCAGAACGTTCATCTTCCAAGAAAAAACAATTGATTCTTGGGCTTCAGAAAAGAACAAGCTGAGTTGCAATTGGCAGCAATCATGCAATTCTGGATGGCATTAATTGCATTTTTTGTGGCTCTGCATTATTATTAAAACTGTACACACATCTCTAAAAATAGTCTTCAACTTCTCAGGAGGAGAACAGAAGGAGCTCCTTCTTTTCATCAGCTAAAGACAAAGAGTGATTTTGGAAAACATGGAGCTTGATTGCTCCGTAGAGGGTCAGCTCTGCTCCTAAGCAGAGTCCATGAGTTAATAAATAAATAAATAAATAAACAAATAATTCATAAGGTAAATGTTAAAGACTTCATTGAAAAAAGAACCATTTTCCAAAGCGACTGACAGCTGAAGAGTTAGCAGGATGACTGCTTGTAGGCACATTGAATCACCTCAGTGTTTGACTGGCAGGGCTGCAAACCAAGCAAACAATTGTGTACTTGTGTTGCTGCAAACTGACACAGAGCAGAATCAGCTGATTTGGGGACTTCTGGGCAGACCACCAAAGCACAAAATTCTGTTTTAATACAAAACATACTGCCCCGAGACACAAGTGGCAATCAGCTCAATGTGAACCAGGAAATTTAAAAAAATGCAGCTGATTGCATGAGCTAGATCATATCACATTCAAGGTCACAACACTGGATGTGGAGGTGAAGGACATTCAAGGGACCATTTATTAATGCAATGTGACAATGAAAACAAATGGTCCCATTCTATGAACAAGCAAGAAAATAGTTTCAGGCACCAAAGTATACTGCATCATAAAGAAATTGAACTTTTTTTTACAAGTAATTTAGATGCCAGTTCTGGAAGCACCAAATCAAGGGGTGTGTGTGGGCATATCTCAGTTGGTTTATTGTCTTGTAAGAAATTCAGGTCCTTACTGGAGAAGTACAGACCAAGCAGAGCTGGAACTTGACACAGAAGAGTCAATTCTTAAGTTGAAACATTTGTGCATGGCTGATTTCAACTTCTCCTTCACTGGCTGATGAGACCAAGATGAGTTAAATGGGAAATTAAGACAATGCACTTCTGTCCCTGTGAATTTTTGAGTCAAAATAAAGACACCCATCCTCCCTTCTCGCTGAGATTTAACACACAGCACCAGCCTGGCTTAAATCTGCACACCACTCTGCTCTCCTCCCATCCTCCTCCTGTTACATGTCACACAAAGGCTACAGCACTTTGATTTTGGTGACCATTTTTGATGCCCAAGGTCATGCTCACACTCTGGGCTGTACCAGCTGGTTCTTGTGCACAAATGCAGGAGTTGAGGTGCCGAGGAGATGATGCAGTCACCCATCCCCATATTCTATACTCTGTATTCAGTCACAAAAGCTTTTCCTGTTGCTGAATGTCCACTCTGCTGTCTCCTGGCAGGATTTGCATGACAGGTCACTGATGATGACCATTTTCTAGCTGCACATGGGAGTTTTTGCTTTCCTGTAGACTATTCTGCTGTATCTCAAGACATGTACTTTAAAAACCACTTTCCTACTGCATTTGTTTTCTTTCCTTTCTAGATCCATATTGTATTGCTTTTGTCTCTATGAAATTATTCCCTATTCTAACTCCTCATAATCATGAGCTGAGAGTTCATAGCTAATAGCACTATTCAAAGTGGAACAAAGCTACAATTTTTTTCCCTTTAATAGACCAAAACCATCTTAGATTAAAAGTAAAGAAAATCACAGAGAAACAATTGGAGATTTGGAGTGATCGATGCTGCTTGAAATGTACTTGCCATGTAATTGAGATGCATTCTCATTCTCATTCTGCAGCCGTTTACCGATCACATGAGAACGATGATTTGTCATTTTTACTTGCTTCAAATTACTAAAGGCAATTTAATTTCTCTCGTGGAGACAACACATCAGATAACGTGAACATAATCAAGAGGTAACGATCTGTGGCTCTGTGCACACACTGATGCTCCTGTGACCAGCTAAACAACCACCTGCATATGGCAGAGGGAAGGCAACACCAGGCATTCAGATCCCCAGGCACAGGGGCTCCACCCAGTCAATCACATTACAAACACAGTGATGCAGCTACGCCAGGTGACTGCACCAATTCAGATCTCAGATGAGGCAGTGCTCCATCCACACAGTCATTCCCACACCCATCTGTCCATACCTGGACCAAAAGCAGCAGCTGGTGACCACTGTAAAGGCTAGGCAGGCTCCCTGCAGGCTCTTATGTAATTGGTATGATGGCAATATCTTAGCATCCCAAAAATCTCTCAATCAACTCTCTGTATCAATCAGTAATTACAAAGCATTTAGTATTATGTTTGCAGTTACTTTCGGGATGTCTGATGCCCCAAGGATGTGACTGGGGATGGGACTCTGACCATTTATGGCTGTACAGACTGAAGATCAGGATAAGCTCAACCCTCTGTCTGATGTATTTAAGTTTACAAATCAAAGTCGAAGAAAAGTGGCTACTACACCAGCTTCTCCTCTTGAAATGGTGAATTAGTCTTGAATTTGTTCTATGCTGCCCATTTCTTCTCTAGAAACCTTGCCACAAATATTGAGTAACAGCTGGAGTGTTGTTTTGCCCATCCCTGTTCAAGGCCAGGTTGGATATGGCCTGGTCTAGTGACAGGTGTCCTCATTCATGGAAAGGGGGTTGGAACAAGATGCTCTTGGGTTCCCTTACAACCCAAACCATTCTGTGATTTTGTGCTCAAAGTTTTGTGCTTCCGAGGACCCATGTTATAAAATTATTGGGGAGAGGGAAGAGGTACCAGGAAATATCTCATAATCCATCTGGACAAAGGCCTGGGGAGCTTCCAGGAGAGACAGAGAACAAGGGTCAGACCAAGTGCTGTACTCTGGGCTTTGGAGCTTGTGCATCCTGCACTAGCAATGATTTCTGAGAACTCACTGCACCTTTTTTTTCTAGGAAATGGTGGGAGGAAAAGGATGGAGATACAGTAAAAGAGCACCCTGGCTTGTTAGACAACTTGGTGGTGCAGTAAGCAGCAAATTCATGAGTTCACTTGTGCTGCCAGTCATAGACCAAACATACCATCAAGTCCTGAAGCTCTTCTGCAAAACTGGAAATATCAGTTTTCCCAGCATGCATGCTTGGTTTTCAAATGTGTCATCTTTTTCTAACCAAATTTTGTCTTTGTGTGTAAGAGGCAGAAGTCAGTCTGAGTTTTTCTGTTCCCAAGTACCACCTTACTCCCTGATAATGGATTTCAGGAAGCCAATCCTCTTTTCTGGAATAGTTATCCCATCCTATCCATTACATCCATTAGATTAACTAGGTCATAATAGGTTTGCCCAGATTTCATTGACCATGACATGGCCCCAACAGTGTTTATTCCTTGTTACTGATGTATGACATGTACAGTATCCAGCAAACTTTCAGGTCTCAGAGAGAGTTTCTGTCTATTGTTTACAGACAGAGCAAATCTGAAGCGTAAGTACAAATATAAAATACTCAGCATCCTGCAGTGCCACTGCTCTGGTCGTTTTCAGACTAGCAACGAGATTGAAGTCCTAAGAATGCCAGCCTACTTTTTAATTGACTTCTCAGAATTTTTATTTTGTAATCAAAACAAAAGCCAGACTGAAGCTCCAATGCTAAGAAGGGCTGAAACAAAACATTTGACAGTTACCAGCAAAGAGGCTTTAGGAATGTCTTTTGGAGCATAGCAACCAAGGGAAAGTAAGCAGGCTTAAGCTTTGAAGTTAAAGCTTTCAGCAACGTTTCTGATTTCTAAAGAACATAATAGAAACAACAAGAAATTAAAAAAAAAAAATTGGAAAAACCAAACCCCAGGCCTAGTTCAATCCTCACTGAATGGACCTGCTGTGAAAGACACCCATACAAAGAAAGCAGAATTAGTTTGTTTGCTCAGAAATCAAGTAACCACAGCTAATCCTTTTGCAGTATTATCCTGTTTTGGCCTTTAATAAATCTGCTTTAAATTAAAGATGTACCCAAGCCAAGAAACACCTCCTTTGATGTTTCAAATGGCTCAAATAAGCTGTTTGCTAGGAAAAGCTCAAAATATGAATTCTGAAACTGAAAAAAAATAAAAGTTCTTCCCCTATGTTACGAGGCTGGCACTTCTCAGCAAAGTCAGACCATTTAAGGCCACAACTTTGAAGCACCTCAGGCATTGATCCCTCTCAAGCCCATGCATTAAGGGAAAAAATCCTGAAATACAAATCCCTTACAAGCTGGTTACCCAAAAGCAGCTGATCTCCTTCTGTTACAACCATTACATTACATCACTGGAATACTGGAATGAGGAACTTTACAGGTTAATTGGATGCAGGCATAGAGCTTGGAACAAGCCTGGAAGAAGGTAAATAAATTACTGCAAATGATATTTGTATTTAAGCTTGCATAATGAGCTGCAAGTTGGCGCAATAAACTCTAAGATGTTCTTGTTTCCTCTTCCTGTCAAGAACACAACTTTCAATGCTTGAACTGTATCAGATGACTCACCATGTAAATAACAGCTTTCTCCTCTTTTGACCTTGACTGCAGAAAGAAGGATTTTAAAAATAGTACTGGTTTTACACACCAAATGTACAACAGGCAAGCGGAACTAACACCAGCAGCAATCAGGTTGTCCTCAGAGCAGGAGTGTATGTAATTGATGGGTTTTTAAGCTCCGACCATCACATGCCAATTTGTTTGATTTGGCAGTCACAACTGTGATTCTAATCAAGTTAGAAAAGCACACCTGTGATTACCATCATCAAGATTGGTAGCTTTCCCAAAAAGAACAAATACTGTATTTGCAATCCTCACTTACTGCTTACCTCCTTTTGAAGGGTGTGTTCTTGCCCAAAGCATTCACAGCACAGGGCAGGACACCAGCCACAGGCAGCTCAAGGACACAGAGCCACTCAAACTGTGTTCTTTGGGCTTTGATCATCCCCTTCAATGAAAACTGTTGCAGCTTTAGAGGCAGGCATGGGAACTTCTGGGAATTTTCCATAAGCCATATAAAGATGCAGATCCTGCAGGTGTCAGGAATGCAAGGAATCCAAAGGTGTCACTGTCCTGTCCCTTTCTCAGTCCTCTCAGTAGCTGGGCTGGCTGAACAAGGGTGATGATGGGAGGAAGCAGCAGCCATAAACCAGATCCCACTCTCGCCAGGCTGTGACCATGATACTGGCCTTCATTTCCATTTTTTCTGCTGGCATTGTCAGCCATGAGACCTTGATTGTACACAGTCTCATACAGGCAGATGAGCAAATCCTTTTACCTTCCAAGTGTGCAGGCTGAAAGACCCATCTCAAACATTTTTGGCAAAATAATTCAACCAGTGGGCACCCACCTTCTAGGTCCTCTGCACTATGAACTGACAGACAGCACTGGATATTACCAAAGGAGGGAATTGCTCAAAACATTTTTAATTTCATTCACTGCAGAGAAAGTAAATACCACTGTTTAAGACGAGCCAAATTACAACTTACTCTGGTTTCATGTAGTTTTCATCTATGTATTATTTTCCTTCTTGCTGCCTTCTGAATTCTCATTAACCTTTCTGTCAAGACTGCATTAAACATGTCCTGTTAATTAAACATGTTTTTCAAGAAATCTGACATGGAGATGACAAATGCTCATGTGAAAAAAAACAAACTCTAGTTTAATGAAGCGCATAATAAGAAACACAAAATTCTAGTTTACAGCACGTTTTATTTCAGCTTTGCTACTCCAGTGAGTTCAAAAGTGAGACTGTCTGAATAGCTTTGGCATCTGTCCCTAAGGGAGCAGAAGAAAAGGTCATGGACTTTAAGAAATCTAAAGACTTGAAGAACTTCCTCCAAAGCTGAAGAATTTTTGTTATTCTAATATGATATTCTATGGCATACATACCTCCTAAATAAAACCCTTAAAAATTAACATACTACCCTTACCATAGGCCAGGGCAGTAAATTTCTCAAAAAAGTGTATAACTTTGTGGGCATTTCTAATGAGAAAATGCAACCTTGAAGCAATACAAGGTAAGGAATAAACATTCATATTCAAGTAGGTTTTGTGAGAGAAATATTGCATGTTCTATAAACACCAAAAAATACTTGTTAATCCTTAAAAAAACCCCAAAGAAGTTTAATTGACTAGTATGATTAATTGCCTGATGTACTACATCTATCCTCCTAAATATTCTTTTGAAAAATATTCAGTAAGACAATTATGCAATAAAATTACCATTTATATGACTCCTTTCATCCACAAAGGCATCAAAGTCCTATGTATGTACAGAGGTATAAATACATAGTACTGCTAAGGTGCAGCCAATCCTGCAGCAGGAAATATCAAATGCTCTGCACCAGCACAAAATAGAATGGGTTGCTCGAAGGAAGCAATGCTATTTAAATCCAGAGAGATGACAACACCCAATTAACCAGATAAGAGTACTAAACCTGCACTCAAACACAGAGTTTCTTTTCAGACTTTTGTTTATTTCCCAGCTGCTAAAAATTCAGTCCACAATACCATGACTTTAAGCCTCATAAAGCAGCTTTGCTTTTCTTCCATACCTCTCTAGACCAAGCAAAGCAGTGCACAGACCCTAAGTCAGATGCCCACAGGTGCCCTGTCAGGATCCACTGCTTGTTTTAAACATAAATCAACAAGCATGGCCACATTCTACACAAACCCATGGATTTCAGACTACAAAACAGGTTCTTGGCAAGTCTCACTCTTGCACCTGCATTATCTCAGCAGGGCATTGAATGGCACCAGGACTGGTAATAAAACTGTTTTTCCCTAGCAAAAGGAATGGTTGGAACCAAATGATTTCAAGTTGGGAAGGCCCATGAGCCACAAATTCTGTGAAAAAAGCCCCTAAGCCTTACAGCTGAATTGCTACAGGAGTTTTAGAAAGGCCAAACAGTTTCCCCCCGCTCTTTTCTGCTAACAGTTGCACATAATGAGGCACATAAACTGGTCAAAACTCCCCAGTTTTTCTCCATTTAACATACCAACTTAAAATCCAACAATTTTACCTTAAGAAAACCATAAAGTACAACTGCAGTGTGGGTCACAGCCTGGACATTAGCAAAATTACTAAATATTAGGGCTAATATATTCCCAGTCTCTAGATGGCCACTGGGCAGATGAAGTTTGTGGCATAGATCTTTTTATTTGCCAGGATAAATTCATCAAGCATGAGTGAAGCTTATTAGCAAAACTTGGATGTTAACTCTCAAAGAACTCTAAGGCTCCAGAAGATTAAAAATGTTTTCCTGCCATGACAAGTACAATGTCCTCATAAATATTAGTAGACCCTTTGGCACTGGAAAATGCCATCTATTCCTGCTTCTGTGTAATATTACAGGGCTGAGCAAAAAAGAACACAAGGATGTTGCTGCTACCCCATAGAAGGCTAAGTAAATCTACAGTTTGAAGTCATATTTGTGTGCTTCAGAAGTCCATGAAAAACATTTGGAGAGTGCATTTACCCTTTTGAAGGGGATTCAGCCCATTAGACTAAGATTTTTTTTCCCCAAAATATAAATAGCTCAAGAACCAAAAATCTAGCTAGATAATAAATATTTTTCACATAGTATCAAAAAGCCAGTTATACACCATTGATATTTGAACTGCTTTCGTCAGCAAGAGATTTATTTAAACTCCCTCTGAAAGAGCTATTTCCTAGAATAACACAGCAAAGCTCTCATGTCTAGTACTGTACATTTTGTTGACCAGCTAGGTACTCATTTATTGGTACGTGCACTTATCCCCCATTTATGTCAATGTTCCATTTGTTCCAAACGGCTGAGCTCAAAGCTGGTCACAGCTGCTTGTGATGTTCCAGACAAAACCTGCCTATTTTCCCCCCTCACAGGTCTGCAGCCTTCCTGACTGTCCTTAAATAGAACTCAGAAATTACATTTCTAAATGACAATTCATCACCCTTCCTGCAGACTGTAATAGTATTGCAAATTCCTGCTGAATCCTCACCAAATTCAAAGTCAAAGGTGATTGCTTTTTTTTTGGAACCAGTTTCTCGAACTCTTCCATACTGAGCCTCAAAAACACTTCTTGAAGTAGAAGAAAATCTCTGTGTGGCTTCTGCCACAGTACCTGAGTTGTCCAAAGGATGCCACCTTTGAAATTTAAGGATTTGAAGCAACTCCCCAAAGAACCAATCAGTGAAGCCAGTCCAGCTGATAACTGATTGGAGCTCAGTTGCCACAGAATTATAGCCCACAGTGACTGATAACAAGTTCCCAAATGAGATTTGATCTGCTCAGCCTGCAGGCACTGAATGCCTGAAACAGACGCTGAATTCTCAGGCTGGAGTTCCATATGATTCCCAAACTTCAGACTCATTCTCTCATAGCACTCCTTGTCTCTCCTTTGCACTGCTGCCAGAAGGGCCAACTTCAGCATTTGAAGCTTCACATGTCATTTTAGCAGTGATATTTTTCTCTTGAACATTATGGAGACTGAGCATTTTGACAGGTGAACTGTGTTGAAGATAGAAGCGTAAATTGACCTCTTTTAGCTGTTCACAATCAATAGGATCCATATATCAAAGAATTACATATATTGAAGAAGTAATAGTATTAAAATGTTGAAAAGAATGTAAATATTTTAATTGCCAGCATTTGGTACACTGGCTGAAGGTGCTGTGAGAAGATTAGCTGAAATTAAGTGTTGCTGTGTTGCTTTAAATCAACCACTTAACTGTAGAGCTCATCTTTGCAGCACCCACTCCTTTGCCCTGGAGAGCCTGGCAGGGGTTCTGAGCCCTCACTTCCATGGGGATGAATTTAACAAGTCAGTGAGAATTGGCCTCCATCCTTCAGGGAAGGCACCAGTCCCTTCTCATTCCAACCACAGCTTGGACAGCAGATGGGTGAAAGCCTCGTGGCCCTTGCACGTTCTCCTGGTCTCTCGGCTGTCTCATCTCAGCAGCAAGGGCTCCCCTCATCAAGGTGCTGAGAGGGAGACATGATCAGGATCATTTGGTTTAAAAATGAGATGGGAATGGGTGAACTGTGCTGTCAGAGTGATGCTGAAGGATGACAGCAATGTGCAGAAGGCAACTGCAGCCCTGTGCATGGGATCACCAAGGAAATCCATCCCCGAGCAATGCACAGGCTGATGGCTGGAAACTGAGGGGATGTGATGGATTTGCACAACTCCCTTGATAGAAAAAACATTGAATTTAAGAAAGATTAGATTGTCACAATTGCCCCTGACAAGAGTGCCTGTCTTAGCAAGGCCTTGAGCCTATATTTTGGGCTAGAATTGTGCTTTAGCTGAGACCTTAAAAATATTCACAATACAGGCTGTCACCAGCGCTACATTTCCTTGTCACTCTTTAAGTGTGACTGATTTGCCAAGATCAAGACTAAATTCATGATCAGTGGAAAGGGCACCCAACATGAATTATAAAACTGCCTTTCCTTCCTAGCCTCCTGGATCTGCTGAGGAAAATGCTTTCCCTGCATTCATTGTTGCTTTTTATATCCTCTGTGTAATGATGCAGGACTGCTCGGCTCATCCCACAGTCCCTGCCCTGCTTCCGAAGCGAAGATGATGCTCAGTAAGAAGGAAGCATTTTGCTATTAAATATAAAACCTGTATTAAAAAATGTATTGATATCATGCCCCAGTGTCTTGTGCTCTGAGATGAAATTGAAACAGAGGTGGAGGTAGAAGTGGAGACAATTTTTTGAGAATTTTTAACACTGAGGGAAGTGGCTAGTTGTTTAGAGGAGCTCTGAGGAGGTTGGGGCAGTGCCTGGGCAGACTCCATTTACAGATACAGAGCTCTGTTTAAAATAAGGAGAGAAAAGAAACCCAGAATCAAGAGGACCAGCTGATTAGAGAGAGGAAGGAGTAGGAAAGCACCTTTCTTCCTCTACACCTTCCCAAAATCATGCAAGCAGAGGTGAAACTATAGTCACTAAACAGACAAACTTAAGCCATGCATCCAGAAGAGCCTGTGAAGTCAAAGGATTAGCTTTTTAAACATCTAAAAGTGGCATCCTGGAGCTGAGCAGAAGCAGGGAAATGACTGTTGATACAGAGGAAACAAAGGGCTTGGAGCATTTCAGACTTTGGGTGGTAACTGATTCTCTCCCAAACCCAGGATACAGCCCAAAGCTAAAGTTGTAAAATAAGGGAGCCAGAAAAGAAAAATGAACAGAAAACTCCAGGCAGTGCTCCCAGCTCCTACAGTGGCAGATGATGTCTTGAGCATATTAACAAAGCAATAAAACCCACAGAGTGATCTGCCACCCTTAAAGCACAGTGTATGCTTAGTCTGGAGGATTTTTGCCCAAGGGAAGAACAAACTGGAGTTCCAGTGTCAGCTTACATCTCAGATTCTCTTCCAAAGGTAGCTGTAAGTGGGTCACTCAATTTTCTGGTACACTGTGAGATAAAATGCTGAAGTTGCAGAGTGCCTTCTCTGAAGAAGAATTAGATGGTGACAGTTTAGATACTGATGAACTGGGTTTCACTAATCACATCAATGTGGAGATGACCATGGGTAATGGAAAAAGCTGTCTTCCAAGTCATTTTACAAAAGTTTTTAAGCTTCAGTGCTTTGAAAGTCACAAACAAGACTTACTCCAAGCTTTCACATTCTATGCTGTGGGCTCACCTACACAGATAACATGGAAAAGTTTATGACAGTACATCAAAAGAAAAACACTAATTAAAATGGCTTACCATTAAAGAAAATGGAAAAAATGACAAAAGCTAGATTTAGAGTCAATTTTTAGATTAGTTATAAGGAGAAAAAAAACCCCCACAACTTTACAGTAACTGTCTACTTACAGAAAAGAAATGCTCTAAGTTAAACTAATGGAAAACCAGAATGAATGAGATTTAAGGTTGAAATACCAGGAAACTCTTGCTGATCATCATTCAAATACTGTGTTGCATCAGCCTGGGGGGTTGTTCCACACAAACACAGATGAAGAATTCTTCTCACATGACTTTTCCAACCAATACAATCCCATTCTTTAGTCACAGATCAGCCTGGGTATTGCTCAAAATGACCTCCTACTATTTTGCAGTTATGATTTAGGTCTGAAAACTGTTCTAATGGAATCAAAAAACAGAAAGAACTGAAATTTAGATAATAATGCCAAATTTATCACCACAGTAGAAATATGTTTCACACTCACCTGTAAATCTACAAGAGTTTTTCACTCTTCACTCCTGAATTACAGCATTGTCTCATCTAAACCCATGTATTATTCATACTCTATCATTGTAGTGATCTGAAAAAGCTGACTAAAAACCTAACAAACGTCTTATCAAACTGTATTTCACCATCAATGAGCAAATCTATGGCAAATACCCCTGGGATCACAGCATTACCTTCATAGTGGTGCATTGGGCATTTCTGGAGACTCAGTTTATGGCTCCAACCAATGGACTTTGTGCCCCAAAAATCCTGACTGCCTTTCCTGCTAATTGCATGGAGCTAATTGAATAATGGCAAGAGAACATCTCCTGTTACTATATTTTTTAGAAGCTGTTCACTGCAGATTATATTCAGGTATTCATATTCCTAACCTCTGGTTGCAGCCATCAATTTATATATTATTCATTTTATCAATCTAATATTTATCTAATACTTCATTTCATTTGACAGAAAAATCTATCTCTGTGTATGGCCACATGAGCTCACAACATTCTTGGTCCATAAACGCCCTCTGGATTAATGTTTACCTGCCTTATTTCCTATTTTCAATTCCCAAGGAACAGCTTCTTTTTATTTTTATAGGCACTATATGGTCCAAAGAAACAGCTAAGTGAAAACATAACAGTTAACTGCCCTCAGCCTGCAGCCCATATCTTTTGGCATCACCAGGAACACTTAGAGCTGCAAGACTGGATTCAGCAGCTCCTGTAAGTAAAATTCCTGCTGCAAAGGAAGTACACAAACATCTCTAAGACTGAAGTGTCCCCACCTGACCCCTTTGTAAGCACCAGCATCTACACAACAGCTTTAGCAACAGCACTGGTATCCCATCAAAACCAAACAAAACGTGCATGTCAAAACCCAAAAAGGTCACTTGTGCCTTCCCTTGTGGGTGGGTGGAGAGTCCCACTCCAGCTCTGATGCCCAGATGAATTGGGAATTCCAGGATCTGGCAAGGACAACTGGTTAAAGTCTGTTGGATTAGTCACACTGACAACTTCCAGCACTGAATGTGCTCTGCCTGAAGGTGCAAGGGCTGACACAGCCCTGGCCACCTCACATGGTGGTGCTCCTGCAGGAGCCCAAGTTTCCTGTTCACCCCATTTCATATCTGACTGGAGACATTCTTTGCCTCCCAGTGCCATCACCTGGGAGAGCTGCCTCACACAAGGCCAAATGTCTGTCAAAATGCAAGTCTGAGTGCCTGCAGGTGATGTCACTCAGTCTGGAAATAGGGGATCAGGCCTATCAGATGAGTGTTCAAACTAAATACAGCAGGGTTTAGAACATGCTTTTAGATTTAAGGAAAAGTGCAGTCTTTAAATTACTGCTCTAGAATTTACTGGCTTAAAAAGAAAGACCTTAAGGCATCCCATCAAAGAGTTATATAACTCAAAAGGGTTTTCCTTGCTCAGTGTTGCTTGTGCAAGATAGATTTAAGTAATAAAACATGCTTCTGGCACTAACCCTTCTATAGAGGCTTTATGATGACAGATTTCAGATTTGAAAATAGAGGTCTCCATCCAGGCTGACATTCCTCTTACATCCCCTTACAGAAGCTCTGACCAGTTATTTTCTACTGTTTATTTGTTTTTTTGAACTGAAAAACTTTTGATACCAAGCTCAGCAGGAACTGGTCATGATGTGCATCAGATGGTCCCAGGTTTGGTGCCCAGCTCAAACCAGACCTTATCCCAGGCTAGTGCAGCACAGCAGCTGAAAGAGCCTTTCATTTCAGTCTCCCTGCAATTTAAATTGGCCTCATCTGATCTGTGAATGTCTTCAGACTTCACACTGTTTGTTGCAGCAATCACCCCCTGGGTGGCAGATGCCTCTGACATATTTCTCTTGAGAATGTTAAACACAGAGACTTTGGAACTGGAATTTCTAGCAAGCAGCTTTTCATTGGTGTGAAACGCAAGAGAGTCCTGAAAATACTTGAAATTCTGAAGTTAAGAGGAAAAAAGTCCATTAACAAGTTGAAGACTTTATCTATAGGAGGCTTTTAAAATTTTATCTAATCTAATTGGTATTTAATAAGACAGGTTTTTTCAAACAGTGCATCCACAGTCCTCAGTAAGAACCCCTGTGAATGAAATTAATTTTTTTGTACTTTCTACAGATTTCAAATTTATATCTTTAGAGATTCTGCTTGAAATGTGTAGATAGTCCTGGTGTTGCTTTTGCCTGGTAATGATGTCATTTCCACAGATAATGAATCCCATTGATTAACTGGATTTGTTACTTTTGGAGAGCTAAAAGAAGTAATAGCAAGTCATGTCAGTTTTATTTGTGATCTTCCATTTACAAGTCTATTAGAGTTAGGTCAAAATCAAAAAATGGCCCACAAAACCCAAGCAGTGGCTGTTGATCAGTCAAAGGTTGATCTGTCAAGGATCTTGCAAGTTATTTATGCAATGATTCTTACCTGAAAGGTGCAAGTACAGTACACCTTATCTCACCACAGGTTTGAGGACACCATTGGTTTGAGAGGCTAAATAAGTGATTATACACTTATTTGAGGTTTAAAATATTTGGGGACACTGATAGTTTTAACATTTTCTTTTAATATTCTATTTATTTCAATGGAGGGTCCTCTCACTGCCATATAAAAATATAAAGATCTCCTCCATCCTTGGATATTCTCTCACAGTAAAGCACTTGGCACCTGCCCAAATTCAAGGTGCTGAGCACTGCCCCAGCCTCCAAAGGGAGGTAAAATGTGAGGGGGAACATCCCACACTCCACAGGGGGCTGCTTAAAGGTAATTTTGTTTGGATCTGCTACTGGAAATCCAACTGTGGGCTTCAGGTCTCCCAATCTGATTTCTGCCTTAAACTTGATGGAAAGAGAGAGCTGCTCCAGCACATTTACAGCCAAACCAGGTTTCTACAGCCAGGATGCAATGTCACTCTAAGCCAGGGAGGTGTGAGAAGGATGTGCTTTATCATATGTGGGAGAAGGACAGCTATGGAGTTACTAAAAATAGCCAGATTCCACCTCTCCAGTTAGCTGGGACTAACCAAAAACCCCAGTTAGCCTGTGTGTAATAAGGAAAAATAAACCCCAAAGATTCACCTAGAGCCAAACAGTACATGGTGGCAGACAAGATGCATTACATGGTGTGATTACACGTCAGCACGAAAAGGAATTCTGTGTCTCAACACAAAATATTGAGACTGCAGGCCAATTTTCAAGAACCATGTGGTGCACAGCTGCAGACAGACATGCAAGACTAGGACAAAAATATTCCCCTGCTGATTGAGCCCCATCAGCAATTTCAGTTCACCCCCAAGAGCTCAGGCAGGGGTGGATATAATTTGCAGGAGAGACAATGCAGCAGGGAGAATCTGTGTGCTGCTGCCATGTACTGCCCCAGGACATGAGAACTATTTGCAGAGGTCCTGCAGGGTTAACTCTGCCAGGCTGGGCTGAAACCCAGATTGGAGCTGCATCCTACAAGGTTTTCCTGCCTTTTCTATCCTACACAGGAATTGGAAGAGACAGCTTGAATAACATTGCCATCACCCCTCTGAAAGCCTCTGCTATTCTATTAATAATGTGTTACATTTTAAAGCTCATTCTCACCATGCAATGCAGATGAACACAGGGCTGTGTCTACATCACTCACTGAAGAAAGCCACCACCATCCCCATTCAGCTGCTGAACTTCCTAAAGGCTCCTTACCCTGCCTGTGCCACCTAAAGAAACTTTTCTTTAAAAGACATTTTCGTCCTCTCTTTCCAGCATCTCACTCATTTTTAAAAAGTTGGGGTTTTTTACCTGACAACACAGGTTACCATAACTCTTTTGATATATCTGCTCTATCCAGCTGCAGAAATTCACACTGAGATCTCACAAGCAGCACTGCTGGAACCTACCCTTGGAAACTCCCATCTCTCCTTTATTTCTCTACCTTTTCATCAAGATCTCCTGCAAGAAAAAGTGAGTACAGCCAGCTAGACCCAAAATGACCCACTTCACATTCTTTTCTCAGTTTGAACAAGTAACAACAATGAAGGCCTAGCTCGCATTAATAAGAAAATACCTGCCACTCTCAAATGCATGTAACAAAACATATACCTTGTTCTCCTACGAAAAATTATAAAAGTATATTTGCAGCAGAATCTGCTTTTACTATGATTACATTACAGTAAACTAGAAGGATCCCATTAAAAAATAAAACATTCTTTCTCCTTGCATACTTATTTCTATCTGTAACACATTAAAATGGGTAAAATAAGAGTATAAATTATTGGAGAACAGTCTAAAGCATGTGGAAACAAAAATTAAAAAGTATGACTACATATATTTTAAATTCTCTTCTCTGCTCTCCTCAATTTATGACGAAACTATCCCAGATGAAGAGAATGCGACTAGTTGAGCTCTCTGCTTCTGTTTTGTGTAGTATTACCTCTGGGAAGAAAACCCTCAGTGAGTCAAAAATTCCACTTGTATCATCTAATTGCCAGTGACTGGGCACAGGCCCAGTTTGTTTAAGATTTTCTGCAAACAGTGAAATGGAGTCCAATTTTTCTATGAATTCATGTTCTCTGTGTTTTTCCCTTCCACTATAATATTCTCAGCATTGTTTTGCTCCTTCCCACAGATCCTCTCCTAACACCATCAGTCCAAAACCGCCTTTGAAATCCTCTGCAATGCTCCCAGGTCCTCTCCACAACTGAAACTCCCTTCTGCCATTTCCTTTCTTTGGCAGGAGTAAACACTTTAAAGCAGAGTACATGGGGGTGTAGGGAGGGGAAAGTGGAGAAGAGGATTTGAACAGCCCTTGAAAGGAAAAGACAAAGCCCTCTAGAAATGGCCCAATCCTTATAATCCTACCAAAAGGTGATCTGGATGACACCATGTTCTGATGATTTGGAGCACTCTGTCTCACCTCCACCACTTCACTTTAACAAAACCCCAACAAACAAAACAAAACCGAAACAAACAAACACAGCCCTCCCAAAATCCCCCAAATCCACTCCCTACCTCCTCAGGGAGAGCTGTCAACATGCAAGTTATCACTGGGCAGGTTCTTAGATGATTTCCAGGCCAGGGTACAAATATTTTGAGGGTGAAGGGACATTTCTCTCTGACTTTTACCTCAGATTCAGTGAAAGTTCAGAACACTGATTTTGATGAAAACTCCTGGAACTCAGACTGACATTATGCTATAAAATGCTTTCACTGGAAAATATGCACATCATTCTACTTGCAACAACTATAACAATATCTCCTCAATATTATGTGTATAATATCAATGTGATCTCTATCTAACACCAACTGAACATATTTAATATGATAGAATTACTTTGTGCACAGCTATTTAAAACCCACTTTAGTTGTGCATCTACACGGCACAGATTTTTTCAGCTATGAGAAATGTGTTCACTTAAGCACTTCATGCCACACTGACAAATCACTGAGTAATGTCAACCCCAAGAAGTGTTTTCTAGTCCTGTTATACTACAGGGGCACATTTGAGCATGATGTAGAATATAAAGAAGATAATAATGAGATTTATGTGTGCAATGGAAACTATGTACATTGCACCTCCCACACACTGTTTAAGAATTATGTCCCACAAAACCATTTAAAATAACTCATATTCTACACACTGTGAACATCTCATCTGAAAACTACTCCTCTGCCTGCTCTATTATACAAGGACAACAGGCAGCTTACAAAGAACAAGCCTTATGACTTCAGTTCCTTTGAGTTTCTAGTCTTTTCTTTTGAATACTAAAAATGCAAACCAGCCTGTATCATTCAAATAATCTAATTTTCCAAACCACCTACATTAACATACTGTCTGAAGCCAATTACAAATGCCTTAAGGCTTATAACCTCAGAAGCATAACCTGACAGGTCAAATTTTATTGTTTGCTCCATCCATCATTACTGACACAGTAACTCAATGTACACGAGCCACAGCCGACTCACTGCTGCTTCTTTCTCCCTGTGCTCCTGCTGTAATTTTAATGTAGAAGTTTATTAATAAGGACACTGTCTGGTGTCACTCAGTGCTGTCTCCTTCCACACACATGAAAAGGAAAAGCCCCAAGTTATGCTTTTATTTTAACAGCATCTTGTGCTCCCTCCTTTGGGGTAATGTGCCCAAGCAAGTCATTGCTGGTGATACGTTTCATCAACAAATACCTTTTATAAATCCAATACAATGCTGTAATGATAATTAAAAATTCACCCTCCCCCACCCTCCCAAAATATTTCAGCCACAAAATAACCCAATGCCACAAAAAATCATAAACTTTTGGATGATCTAGAGAACTGATGTTCTAAACAAGATGTTCATTTACTGTGTAAAATAAAGCTGACAGGCCTACATCTTCCAGCCTGAAACAGGCACAAAACTGCATTTTGCAAGAAGCTAATAAGATTCGGTCTTATTTAATTCAGTAAGACTTCAGCACATATATTTAAACACATTCCCTAGGAAAACATTGTTTTCCTGAGTTTTTGGAATAATGAGCAGCCAGCAGCAGGAGTGTTACATATTCAGACTTGTAATTATTGGCAGCACTTACCTGGGTGCCTAAATAAAAACATTGTCTTCAACACTGCAGAAGTTCGTAAACAGGAAGGGCGAAAATCAGTGACATTCTAAACATTATTTCATCCTTCTGAATAAGGCATATGCGGGCAAATCAGAAAAGCATAGGGGACCAAACTGCCTGCAAGAAGCTGTCCTTTTTCAACATTAACCCTTGCTATGTAAAGAAAGTCAATGCCTCATTTCCTTCCCTTTAAAGAAAGAAAAACCCCACAAAACACCAAAACCAGAATGAAACATAAACCTATACTAAAATTACTTTAGTATGCTAGAAATTGCCACAACAAAATCCCAAAATATTGTTATTTGTGCATACCTTAGCCAAGATATTTTAGACATGTATGACTCACCCCCATCCACATCCTCCCAGTCCCTTCCTAGGGCTTTTTTTTGTATTCTTGTAACAACTGACATGAAAATATGAGGACGTGCATTTTCATGCAGCAAGTCTAATTAGGTTCTAGAAACACTTAGTGAGTAAACATGAATCTAATCTGTTTAATGAAGATACATTTAAATGAGTCCTATCCATGAAGTCCAGTCACTTTAAATGATCACAACAGAAAAAAGCATAAAACTGCCAAAGGAGTAGACTTATTTTTTAAATATTTATTTTAAATAT
>VZTZ01013608.1:11676-27107 GCA_013400955.1 Drymodes brunneopygia
CTCCCTGGGGACCCGCCGCCCACCAGCCCTCGGGGACCCCGTGCCGGGTCCCTCCATCCCCATGGGATCCCTCCATCCCCATGGGATCCCTCCATCCCCGCGGGATCCCTCCATCCCCATGGAATCCCTCCATCCCCATGGGATCCCTCCATCCCCAGGGGATCCCTCCATCCTCTCCGGGTCCCTCCATCCCCACGGGATCCGTCCATCCCCGCAGGATCCCTCCATCCCTATGGGATCCCTCCATCCCCGCCGTGTCCCTTCTTCCCCGCGGGATGCCAAGGCGACCCTCGGGGCTCTGCGCTCCTAGACGGCGGCGGGACTCGGCGGGACTCGGCGAGGCTCAGCACCGGGCTCAGCTCCGGGCTCAGCTCCAGGATGCCCGGCAGTGCCCCATGGAATGATAGCTGTGCGTGCAGCGGGAGAACATCCCCTTTCCAAGCCTCAGCGCTGCCTTCGGGCACTTGTTTGGGCAGGGAGGCGTCAGGGGAGAGGTGAAGAGGCACCTGCTGTGCCCGGGCACCCCCCAGCACATCCCTCCTGCTGCTCGGGCTCGCTGCTCTGCTGTGCAGGGATGTAGATCCCAACACATCCCGGAGCATGGAGCAGCTCCCACAGACAAACCAAACCTGCACTGCACAGGTGACACCTCCCAGAAATGCTGCGGGGAAGGACCCTCTGCAGGTCTCCAAACAAACGCCCTGCCCCAAGACAGGCTGCTGCCAGATCTAGACAAGAACGGCTGTGGCTTTGTCCAGCCAAGCCCTGCAGACCCACAAGGATGCCCATCCCCAAACCTCTCTGGGCACTCGTCCTACAGATGCACAACCCTCCAGGGGAAGGGGGTTTAACACCCAGCCTGATCCTCCAGGGGAAGGGGGTTTAACACCCAGCCTGATCTCTCCAGGGGAAGGGGGTTTAACACCCAGCCTGATCTCTCCAGGGGAAGGGGGTTTAACATCCAGCCTATCCCTTCAGGGGAAGGGGGTTTAGCACCCAGGCTGGTCCCTCCAGGGGAAGGGGGTTTAACACCCAGCCTGATCCTCCCAAGAGCAATCACACAAACTTTCACGGAGGAACTCAGAAGCAAATTTCCAGAAGCCAGGAGTGGCCACTGGGATAAAGGTGCAGTCCCTGCCCTCTGCCAACACTGCCACAGAACCCCAGGGCTGTGGAAGGGTCTGGCCAGGCAGTGAAAGCAGCCCCAGGCCATGGATGAGAGGGCTCCGTGCCGAGCTGGGGGTGCCCTGCTGCACGTCCCTCCCTTCTCCAAACCCCGGTACCTGGCAGGTGCTTTGCAAACAGCACAGAGCTGTGTGCGAGGCTGAGAAATCCAGCATTCCCTGGAGACAAAGAATCCCAGCAGGATCCTCGGGTGCCTCGGGATGTGGAGAGTAAAGACCTGATCCCTGCTGCTGGGGCCGCTGCTGCGCTCCAGTCTGTGCCTGGGATTGGCCTTTTCGTTCCCCTCCGGGCCCTTCCCCGGGGCAGAGCGTCCCTCAGCCCTGTCCCTGCCGGGCTGGCAGAGAGGGGCTGTCGAGGGCTGCTGATTTCAGGAGAGGGATTGAGGTGAGCAGGGAGGAGAGGAGCAGTCACCATCTCACACCAGTCCTGCTGCAGCGGGAAGAGGGAGCCCTGCTCTCCTGCCGTGCCCTGCCCGGAGCTGGGCTGTGCCCCTGGCCCCGGCGGCACAGGAGGCTCAGCAGGGCTGTGCTTTGGGAAGGGAAGCAGAGGAAGGTGCAGGGCTGAGCGTCACCAGAGTCTGTGGCTTCATGGAGGGGGTGAGATGGGAGTAGCAGATACCATGAAAAAGGGGGTGAAGAAGGGTGGTGGAACTGTTCCAGCCCTTTCAGAGCTCCCCAACACCCAGAGCTGTCCTGGGACCCTCCTCACTCCCCATGAGCTGCTCACCCGAGCCTCATCTCAACCTTTTTGCACGAATATTCCAGGAGCAGCAAAGTTCCATGTCCCTGCCCCTCTGGAAAGCTCTTCTCCCTTCCTGCTCCTGGCAGGGCTCATCAGGTGGGACACAGAGATTTGCTGATTTTGTCACCCCTGTTCAGAGGTGTTTGCATGAGAAACACTTTTGGTGCTGTTTTTCAAAGAATCACAGAATGGTTTGGGTTGGAAGGACCTTCCAACCTCCACCATCCCAGGTGGCTCCAAATTCCATCCAGCCTGGCCTTGGACACTCCAGGGATGAAACATCCACATTTTCCAGCGAATTGTACAGGAATGACTGGGAGAGCGGGTTACTTTTGATAACCCTCTCATTTTCTGACCCTCTTCTTGCTACCACAACATCATGCAGAGGATACAAGCCTGGGCACAGAGGGACTGTGGACATCAGCATTTCCTGAGAGCACCTCAGGGAATGCATTTGTACAGCTGGGGATGTTTTGCAGCCACGGGGCCAAGATGTCCCCAGGCAGATCCAGGGAGCAGCTCAGGAGGAGGGCAGCCCCCTGCCCCCAGCTCTGGGAGTGGAACCACAGAGAGCACCGTGCCACGGTCCCCAGTGCCATGGTCCCCAGTGCCACCGTCCCCAGTGCCATGGTCCCCTGTGCCACATCCAGGCATTGAAGGGGGGTCACAGTGCAGCCTCTGCAGCTCTGCTGGGATTTGCTCTCCAGATCTCTGGTGCACCACAGTCCCAGTCCTTTGGGTTCTGGAGCAGCCCAGGTCCCTCCTGTCAGGCTCTGGGAGAAGCTGAGACACCCTCCAGCCCCTCCTGGGTGCTCAGGGTGTCAGGGAGCTGCCTGCATTAATTAACACACAGACCCACCCAGAGAGCTGCAAACTACCCAAGAACCCTTGTGGATCACACAAGGATTGAACTTTAGAAACCAAGTGGGTGAGAAGAATCTCTCCCTCCTCTTGTCACTGCTGAGCTGGGGACAGAACCAGAAGCTGTCCCAGTGAGCCAAGAAATAAACAGGCAGTGCTGGAAACAGAGATTTGGGGCCACGTTCAGCCCAAGAAACTCAAATGAACAGAGCTTGATGAGCTTCAGGGAGCAGCTCAGACTGCACAGGTCAGACCCTGCCTGGAAGGGAGCAGTGCAGGGCAGGGCTGAGCTCCCACAGCTCCTCTGCCAGGGGACCAGGGGGAATGGGAGGGGTGGGGGCTCCTGGGCAAAGCTGTGGCAGGTGAGGGGCTCCCAGGAGTTCTGGAAATTCCTGGAAGTCCAAAACTGCTCTGCCCGACTCACAGATTGCCAGGAGGGGCATGAAGCCTGGCAGAGGAAGGAAAGAGCCCTGGAGCCCACAGGACTGTGCAGCCCCAGCCAGAGCTGCTGAGGAGGGGTGGAGGGGACTGGCCAGGAGCCACAGAGGACAATCCTGTGCTGGTGTTTGAGCCCTTCAGCCCCAGCCAGGGAATTCCAGGGACAGAGCAGGTCCCAGGGAGCTGCCAGGGGAGGCAGAGGTGGGGCACAGGGCCCAGACACCTCTCTGGTGCCTCCTGGGAGGTGTCTCTGATGGGAGGGAGGTGCCTTCCCCTGCAGTTTGGAGGCCACGTTTCCACACCTCTGGCAGTATCTGTCTATACTGGAAGGGTTCTGGTTGGCAGGACACATTTTCCCTCCTGGCTGGTTTGAGGGAGGGAATCCCAAATGGAATGGAAGTGTCTGGGGGAAGGTGGGAGCTCTGGGGCAGGTGGAGGAGCAGCCACACTCCCTGGGCTGGGCTGGCAGTGCCCATCACCTGGAGAGGTGCCAGGGGGAAAGGCTGAGCTGCTGAGGCCATGGAGGGGCTGTGACCTGCCCTCCCTGGCCCTGGCCCCTCCTGCCACCCGAGGGGCTCTGGGGGAGGTGTTGGGCTCAGGAAGGACAGCCCTGGCTGTGCCCTCTGCTCTCCCCATGGCAGGACAATGGGGAGGAGTCTCCAGCAGGAGATGTCCCAGGGACAGCCTGGGGGACACTGTGAGGGCTCTGCTTGGCCCAGACCTCTCTTCCCCCTTGGGTTATTGGGCAGCTGCTGTGGCAGGGCCTGTCCCCAAAATTCCTGCCTGGCACGAGGTGTGAGGGGAGGTGTCCAGGCAAGGAGGGAGCAGCACAGCCCTGGAGCTGCCCTGGGGGAAAATCCAGTGAGCCCCAGGGGTGTGGCTGGCCAGTGGAGAGCTGGGGCAGGTGGAGGATAAAGAGAAATGAGCTGGTGAAGAGGAGAAGTTGTGAGTTGGTGTGTGAAGGAAAGAGAGCCAGGAGAGACAGCAGACAGAGCTGGGGAGGGCAGGGTGCTGGAGCTGGGCAGGAGGCAATCCAGGGGCAGGAATGTGGCACCTCCGGGTGCCTCAGGACTTTGCTCCAGCAGCACAGAGGGAAAAGGCTTTGCCAGGGCAGGGCTGAGGCTCAGGGTGCTGAGAGAACAAGGCTGGGATTCAGCAGGGGAGAGGAAAACTGGTGAAAATAGGGAGGCAGCAGGAGGAGCTGAGCACCTGAGGGGTGTCCCCAGGTGGGTGAGGCTGCTCTCACTGCTCCTCTGCCCAGGGCAAGGCTCAGGCTTTGCCAGAAAACCCAGGAGAGCCTGGAGGAAGAACTGCTGCCTTCTGTCCTGGCAGGTTCCCCCACCCCAGTTCCTGGGGTCCCTCTCCAGGGCCTGGCACTGCAGGTCCCTCTCCAGTTCAGTTCTTTTATTTCAGAGCTGATCTGATCTGATCTGTGCTGGTCTGACAGCAGTTTCAGGGGCATTTCCCAAGGCACAGTTGCCATGAATCTTCTCCAGCAGATCAGTTCTGAGCCACTGCTCTGTCCTGTGGCATCTGGGCAGGTCCTGGCCCAGCAGGGGTTTCACATCTACAGGATGCAGGGGGGTTTCTCCAGGATATTTGAATCCAATTTCAGTGGCCACCTGGCTTCATCTGATTCACCACAAAGAGGCAAATTTTGTGAGATTTTGGAGAAAAGGAATTTTGAGGGATTCGCGCAAACCCAAGAAAATTTCCCACTCAAATGGGAAATCCCACTCCTGGATTTGACTTCACAGGAATTTCTGATATTCAGGTATTTATTACATGTATTGGGCATAATGCTTACGTTTTCCCAGCCAGGGCTTTGCAGAACCCAGCCCTGTCCTGATCTGAATTGTAAACTGGTCCACAGTGCCCTGTCCTGCTCAGAGAGCCTGGCAGCAGGTGCCACACTCCAGAGAGGGCATCCAGGACCCCATGGAATCACCAGGGTTTGTACAGCCCACAAAACAAAACCCCCTGCCCTTCTCAGCAGAAGAAAGTTTTGGGATGAGCAGCAAAAAACTTTCAAGGCCCTTTCTCAGGGACTGCCCAAGGAGAGCCCAGGGAGGAGGAGGTGACAGGAGGTGACACCACCCTCCAGCCACCCCCTCTAATTCAGTTTTCTTTTGCCTTCAGTGGGGCACAGAGTTGGCAATTCCCACCCCCAAGATCTAAGCAACATTTCCCATTTCTGTCCTGCTCGTAGGAGTCTGTCCATCCTGAGGGACAGGTGACATCTGTAATAATTCATCACCTCCTTCCTGTCCCCCTGCTTTTTGCAGGGTTCCATATTTTTACTTCTGTAGTAGAAGTTCCCATGCATTTTCTATAAACACAGTCCTTGTTTTCCTAACCAGCCAAGATTGGTTTGAACTTTTAGATTGTTTTTCATTCCTTTCCCCTGGGGTGGAGAAAGATGATTGACCATGTCACTATCCTGTGAACTTATAGAGGTGGGAACCTCATTGACCAATCCACGATTGTCTTAAGAAACAGATATAAATGAGAGAATAAAGAAGGGCAGCCCCTTTTGGGGGGTCCTGCCTGGTGGTTCAGCTGCTGCTCTGAAACCTGTGTGTTTCTGTCGTAGCCAGCAGTGCAACACCTTCCCACCCCTGCAGCTCATGCCAGCAGCACTGCAGGGCACAGCCCTCCCCAAAAAACAACAAAAACCAAAAATCAGGAGCAGGGCCTGAGGGATTCCCTGATATCCCAACACCCTCTGGGCTCTCACACAGCATTGCCTGTCCCCAAACACTTCTCCTGAGGCACCTCTGGCCAGCACAGGATCCTTTTGCTCCTGCCAAGCCCCTTCCCTGTGCCAGCAGTGTGAGGGGCACACCTGGAGTGCCCCAGAGTGGCTCCAGGCCAGGGGGTGCCCTGAGGCTGGGAGGATCCTTTCCAATGCCAGCAATTTTAACCAGCCCAAGTGAGAATTGCATCCACCCTTCTGAGAGACCCCAACCCCCCTTCAGCCATCCCATCCCTTTGGTTCCCCTCAGCTCCCAGCCCCTGCCCTGCTTCTCCTGGCTCCTCACTGGCAATGAGGAGAGCACAGCAGCAGAAATCCCCTCTGCTTGTGCTGGTTTGGTGTGCTGGTGTCCTGTTCTCCTTGGTGACCATCCAGGAGGTTTGAGATGATATTTTTATAGAAGGCTGTGCTTAATTAAGCACTTGTTGTGTATTGGAAACTCAGTGTCCATAAAGAGATGATGAATCAGCTCAGATGTCAATGTTCCATCCCAGACAGAGACCCCTCCTCTCATGTCCCCCTGTGCTGCATTTTCCTGGGACAAAGGTGCTCACTGCACCAGCTGGAGGCTGAGGAGGGAATCAGCCCTCAGCTCATCACCTGCAGCACTGCTCTTCTCCACCCAGGCCTTGCTCTGCAGCTCCACCAGCACTCAGTGACCCTGGACCTCGATGGTTTGGGGTTTTTCTCAGTGGGAATCACAGAATCCCAGAATCACTGGGTTGGAAGAGACCTTCAAGATCATTGAGTCCAACCCCTACCCCAACACCTCCACTAAACCCTGGCACCAAGTGCCACATCCAGTCTTTGTTTAAACACATCCAGGAATGGTGGCTCCACCACCTTCCTGGGCAGGCAATTCCAATATTTAACCAATCTTTCTGCAAAAAACTTTTCCCTGCTATCCAACCTGTATTTCCCCTTTTGCAGAAGGAGCAGCAGCTGTTTCCTATGGGCAGCCTGATTTCCTGGTGCTTCAATGGACCACAAAAATAATAATTATAATTATTATAAAATTATTATAAACCTTCAATGGAGATCCAGGCACAGCTCAGGCCCCCTCCCAGCTCCCAGCTCAGCCAGGGGTATGTGGAACAGGGAAAGGTGTGGAGAGTCCCAACAACAGAGCCAGAGATGTGGAGAAGGAACTGTGGGTTTGGGACCCCTCAGTTTGGATGAGAAGCAAGGGATGCAAGTACAGCAGAGCTTGTCCAGCTCTCACTCTGACACAGACTGGGCAGGAATTTACAATTATCGTGACATCCAGGTAAGCCATTAACTGGCATGGAAATGAATGCTGTCCTTCACACAGCCAGGACATTGTCCCCAGGGGCTCTGGGGCTGCAGGTGACACCAACTCACAGAAGCCAAATGTTCACATGCAGTTTAAGGAGAGACCAGGTAGATTTATGGAAGGAAAAACCCCCACAGTTCCTAAAGCCATCAGCACTACCTTGGGCTGGGGAAGTCCCTCAGCTGCAAATTCCTGCTGTCTGGGGAATTTTTCAGGAGAAGCCTCGTTACGTGCACGTTCTGTTCCTGTGATTTCCCCAAGGAATCTGCTTTTGCACAGCCCTGCTGCTGGGCAGGAGCCAGATTTCAAAATCCAAACAGAAAATCGGGGAAATTGTGAAACAGATCAAAAGAAAAATCGAATTACAAAGGTGGCGAAAATGAAAGCAGGGGACATGTGATGGATCAGGAACAGGCAGCCCTCAGGAGGATGAAAGGCAGGGGGAACATGATGAGACTCCTCTGGAAAAGCCCACTGCTCCCTGACAGCATCCAAGAGCCTGGTGGGGATTTCCTGGTGGGGCTTTGGGGATGCAGCAGCTCAGGGTTGGATCCACAGGCTCCAGTGGGGCTGGGAAGGAGCCCCAGGTTCCTGTCAGAGCAGGGCAGGAGACACTGCTGAGAGCCCCAGGGCCCTCAGGTGAGGTGGACAGGGATGAGAGGAGAAGCATCAGGAGTGTCCAGAGGAGCTGAAATCTCAGAGTCTGCACATCTTCCCCAGGGTCAGCACAGCCAGAGGCTGAGTGAGCTGCACTGGCACCAGACCCAGCTGCACCCCACCACGGGGGGATTCCAGCCTGAACCCAGCTGGGACCTAGCAGAAATCCAGATCCTGGATTCCCAACTCCATATGGCAGGGAAAGGTCCGTGCCTGTGCAGCAAGGCAGGGCAGGGAGATGCAGGGAGCAGATGCTCCTCAGGGTAGTTTGAAGTGAGCCGTGGTGGTGTCACTTGTCCTGATGAAAAGGCATTTGGGGACAGCCAGGAAGGCTGGTGAGGCTGCAGCCTGACACTGAGGCATGAACAGGTCCCTGCCCACAGCACAGCCTTGGAACTTGGAGAACTTCAAGGCCCCCTCAGCCCAAACCATTCTCTGATCTGCGATGAAGAGCCCAAATGAGGGGACAGCAGGGACTGCAGAGCTGCATCTGTTGGGACCAGGCAAGGGGGGATGGCTTTAAACTAAAAGAGGGCACATTCAGAGTAGGTACAAAGAAAGAAATAAGAGTGGGGAGACCCTGGCACGGAGAAGCTGTGGCTGCCCCATCCCTGGAAGTGCCCAAGGCCGGGTCAGACAAGGGCTGGAGTCACCTGCTTTTGTTGAAGATGACCCTGCCCTTTGCAGGAGGTTGAAATTGGGTTCTCTTTAAAGGCTCCTCCCAACCCAAACCACCCTGGGACTGCTCAGGACAGGACTGAGGAGCAGGGTCTGGACAGCCCTGGCACCCTGGAGAAATCAGGAGAGTAGAGAGGAGCTCCCCCACCCTGGTCAGTCCTGCTGAGGTCGAACAGCTCAGAGAGGCCTCCAAGGAGCTCTCTTGGCTGGATGGAGAAGGATTGTTGATCACAATTAACACTCAGTCAGTCCAGCTGGAGCTGCAGGAAGGGAATCAGTGTCAAACTGAGCCAGCCTAAGAGCTCGGTGCTGCCTAAAGAGGAGCCACTCTCCCCCTCCTTTCCTCACCCCCTCTGCTCCCAGCTGCAGCCCTGAGCACTGTTTGACACCACATTCTGCATCATCAGGGATCTGAACTGGTCCATGGAGGGTCTGTGGGCCCCCAGCTGGTTCCAGGGGATGTTTGGGTGGATACCCAGCCCTTGGGGGAGAGGAGAGGAGAGGAGAGGAGAGGAGAGCCCCCTCCTGCAGTCAGTGCTGGGCTGGGAGCTGAGCTGCCACCACCTCAGGAGCTTCATCCTGTCCCACACAGGTCCTGGTGGCCAAACCCTGCAGCCACAGCAGAGACTGGGCATGAGAACCCCCCCAGTCTGAGCCCTGCACTGCCAGCCCAGCTGGGGGGAGCTGAGCTCACCCAGAGCGTCCCGAGCTCCACCCCAGGGTCTCCAGAAGGGTCCTGTCCCCAGTGCTGCACTGGGACAAGCCGATGGCTTTGCTGGGAGGAACAAACTGTGATTTCCAAAGCACTGAGCTCACACCTCCTCAATCAGGTGCACCCTGGCAGATGAGCCAGGCTGGGGAGAGCAAACCCAGGGAGTGCAGCCGAGCAGGGCCTGCCTTGCCCCCCTTGCCCATCCTCAGCCACATTCCAGGAGTGGGACCAAGTCCTGGATCCTTTCTGAGCCCACGTCACTTCACAACTGCTTTGGGAGCTGTGTTTGGAGCCCTCTGGGTTTGCTGCCAACCACAGCTTCCTGGCCACAGCCTGTGGGCCACTGGCTACGTGCTCTGGGCTGTCTTTTCTGCCAGCTGCACCCTCCAGACACTGCTCGCTGAAGGGGAGGACACACAGGCACGCACAGCAGCAGGGAGGTGATTAAGGGGAAACGAAGTGGATGTGGATGCCAGGCTGGAGGGTTCTGAGAGCAGGAATGAACTGCAAACAGCCTCAAATCGATCATCTGCTACTGCTCCGGCAAATAAATGGAGCTGGGGTAGAGCCTGGGAGAGTCAGAGGCGAAACACGGAGCTGGGAGGAGCAGGAAAGGACAGAACAGGAATAAATTGGGGTGGGAGGGAAGGCAGGGAGGGCTGATGTAATGCACACCATAAGGAACAGGTATGGGGCTGAAGGCATTCATATTTAAGCTAAAGATTAGTAAAAAAACGAGGAAGAAATTATTATAAAATTATTATGAACCTTCAACACAAATTTGGCAAAGTGGGCTCTGTCTGGGGAATTTTCTTTCCTTCCTTCTGCAGCTGGAAGAAAGAAAAGTTGAATTTGCTACTCCGATCATCCCCCAGGGAAATCTCCCCCTCGCAGGGGTTTGTCTAATTTGAAGTCTGAATTTGCAGCTGAAACGCGTTAAACTGGGCTGAATTAACAGCAAACTGAGCCCTGCTCTGAGCCTGCTAAAGCCGAGCCTGCCCCGCTCCCGTGGCGGCTCCGCTGCCGCTCCCCTGCCAGCAGATGGTACTGTGCCCCCGAGCATCGCCGCCTTCTCCGCGAAAAACCCTCCCAAACCTCGGCAAAGGAGCTCGCTGCTGTCCCCGGCCCTCCCGGCTCCCCCAGCGCCCCTCCCCAGGCACCCGAGCCCCGGGGGGAGCGGGCTCCGCTCCCGGGGACCCCGCAGTGACACCGAGCGCACACCTGGCAGCTCCCTTGGATTTTACTTTCCCCTCTCCATCACCTGGAGCTCTCCCATCCCACCGAGCTGGGGTGCAGTGGGCTCGCCCTGCCAGGCTGATTGTCCTTCCAGTCTGATTGTCCTGCCAGGCTGATTGTCCTGCCAGGCTGATTGTCCTGCCAGGCTGATTGTCCCTCTGCATCCTCAGGGCTGGGCCACCCCAGTGATGGGCACTGCCCGGAGCCCGCGGCCTTGGGGAAGGGGTTTTTGGGGGTAGAACGTGGCCCTGTGCTGTGCTGGACAGCCCAGGTGTGTCTGTGGTGAATCAGTGACCCCAGGGCTTCAGCCCACACCGGAGATGGACACAGCGTGCCCAGAGCAGCTGTGGCTGCCCCTGCATCCCTGGCAGTGCCCAAGGCCAGGCTGGACAGGGCTGGGAGCAGCCTGGCACAGTGGGAGTGTCCCTGCCCATGGCAGGGGTGGGACGGGATGTTCTGTAGGGTCCCTTCCCAGCCAAACCCCCGCGATCCCGCGGTGCCCGGGCAGCTGTCCCAGCCCGCTGGGTGGCACCTGTGTCCCCCATCCCGCCGAGCTGATTCCCCAGCCCGGGGAGCTCGGGTGGGAGGCAGGAGGGGACTGCACCACCCTCACTGCACTTCAGGAGAGCCTTCCTGTCAAATGAAGGTGCTCCTCGAGCAGCTCAGGTGGTTGAGAGTCACTGGTTGCAAAAGCGTGAGCAGGACACACAGTGCTGCCCCTGCCAGTTCTGAATCAAACACACTCTGTCATGATCATACAGGGGTCCTGCTCCAATACACAGAAACTCTCCCTCCTGAGCACATTTCCCATCAAAAATGGGCCAATGAAACGAATGGAGCAGTAGGTAAAGGTGGCACTCTCAGAAATAGGGATTTCCCCCCAATAAAGGCCATTTTTGCAGCTGTGATTCACCACTTACAAACACAAACAGGACACCAGGGGAGCCGAGGGGGGAACCCCAGCAGGGAACATGGCTGGGGTGACACAGGGACAGAGAAATTTCAGCCAGAGCAGGGACCAAGGACAGCCTGAGGAGCCCTCACATGAGGAGGGTGAGGAGAAAAAAAAAGGGAAAGGAAAGGGGAAAAGGAAAAGGAAAAGGAAAAGGAAAAGGAAAAGGAAAAGGAAAAGGAAAAGGAAGAGTTCATCACCTGAGGAACCCTCGCCTGAACATCCCCCACCCCTCCCTGTGCACTGGGAGCACTTTGGGATGGGCACAGAGGGGACCACACTGATGGAGGATGCTCCAGTTGGCTTTTTTGCCTTGGTCTGGAACAGGAGTGGATTTACAGGCACCAAAAGTGAAGCTCTGGCATCTTTTTGGCTCCATGAAGTTCCAGCTTCCCCTGCAATGCCCTCCAAGGGTGGCTAAATGACAGGAAGGATGATGCTCAGACACTCTGAGAGGTGCAAGTTCCTTTTCTTTTTGTCTGCAGACAGCAGAGAGCCCTGCAGAGGTGCCAAGCACAGAGCTGGGGATTACCAGGGCCATGGCAGGAGCTGGGGAATTTGGGAGGGGCTGTTTGGGTGGGAGCAATAATGAGCTACCAAGTGTTTCCTCTGCAGGAGCCAGGAGGGAAAGTGACCCCAGACCCAACTTCAGAGCCTTTATTTGCTGTTGTGGTTGAGATCTCAGTGTGCCTTGGGAGGACACAAAGCTCCCACCCCACCCCTGTGCCCACCCAGCACCAAACTGACGTGGCCACGGGCAGGTTCTCAAAGATCCACAGGAAAGGCTTGATCCAGGCACACTGAATTCATGGGAATGCTCTCCAAGGTTCCCACAGGTGTCTGAGGAAGTTTCTGGAGGTGCTCATCCCTCCACTCCTTTAACTTCTGCATCCCACTGCTCTCTGCTTGTCCCAGCACCACAAGGAAATTGTATTGTCCCACCTTTTGTGTTTGGAGCGTGGGGTGCAGGGCTGTGTGTCCAGGGAGCACAGGGGGAATGGGAGGTGCAGCTGCCCAGGAGACAAAAATCTGTCAAAGGCAGCAAAACTCTGTCCAGCTGAGTGCCAATGGATGCAGCTGCTCTGCTTTTAAAGATCCTCACCTGCCTTCTCTAAAGGCCAGCTCCTGCTGGGCACAGGGGCTCTGCACTGGGGCTGGGGTCTCACTCAGCTCCTGCTGGGCACAGGGGCTCTGCACTGGGGCTGGGGGTTCACTCAGCTCCTGCTGGGCTGGCAGGCTCCATGGCTGGGTTCCTGCTGGGATCCCAGGGCTGTGCCCACCCTCAGGGCAGCTTTTCACTCTGCCTGCCCCATGAACGGTGTGTCACTGCCTTACCTGGAGCCTGGGAGGGAGCAGGACCCTGGGTTTGTAACCATTGCTGGGAGGATTCCTGGGAAGATGTTCTGGGCTGTTTCAGTGTTCTGTGTTATCATCACACACAAAACTGGACTAAATCAGCATTTATAAAGCAATACAGCATTTTTTTCTCACAGAAGTGCTGGTGGGAAGGAGCCCTTGGAGGTCTCCAATCCAAGACTAGCACTGGAAGGTTCCCATGGCTGGGTCTGCCCGAGTCTCCAGAGCCTCCCAGGATGGAGATCCCTCAGACTCCCTGGGTAATGAGATCCCTCCAAACAGTTCTGGGCTTAAAAAGGAACTCAAGAACTGCTGGGAGCAAACTGAGACTGATGCCTTTTCCTGGTTTTAGGAAATCAAAGCCCAGACAGGGTCAGAGGGTTGGGGGTCGTTTCCCTCGGTGTTTAACAGGATCCCATCCCAGGCATTGCCTCACCCAGGTGACAGTGTCCCAATGTCCCCCCACCCCCCAATCGAGTGGACAATTAAAGCCCTTACTCATTAGCATATCTAACAAGATATGCCCCCAATCAGGGGCTGGGCTGGGCTCACTCCCAGTTTCCAGAATCTGTCCTGCCAGGGGCCCTTGAGTTCTCACAGCAATGGAATGTTTGCTCTCCTGACTCTGCAGCTCTGGGCTGTTTGGTCTCCTGCAGGACACTCAGAACCCAGGCTGAGTTCTCACCCCTAAAGCATCATAGGTGTGCCTGCTGATACCTGTGGGGATAGGGAACTGTGGGAAAGGGATTTAGGAGAAAAAGCAAAAAATCCTTCAGGCATCAAGACCTGCACAGTCACATCCTGCACTGGCACTTGGACCCTCCAGCCCCACTCAGAGCCTGGCTCTGCTCTCAGCCAGGGGAGAACCAGAGCAGGGCCTGGCCTGGCCTCTCCTCTGTCCCCCTGCCACATTCAGGTCACAGCATCCAACAGCTCAGCCCAGCCCGAGGGAGGGGAAGGGCTCTGGAGCAAAGTCCTGAGGGCAGGGAGGGGGAGCAGCTCCAGCCTGGGTCACCACCCCGTGTCCCTGCTGTGCTCTCTCACAGCTCACCACAACCCCCACAGCACCAAAGCTCCAGGAACACCTGAATACCCCCAAAAATCCACGGAAAGGGAGATTTGGGGTGTGCTGACCCTTCTGAGCCCAGCTGGGCAGGGCTGGGCTGGGCTGGGCTGTGCTGTGCTCCCTGTGCAGGAGTCCCATTTCCCTGCTGGCCCCTCATCCTTCCCCCTGCCTGTCTGTCCCTCGTGTGTGAGTGACACCCTCTGGGGCTGAGCAGGACCTTGCAGCACATCCCCCGTGCTCTGGCAGTGCAAGCAGAGCTCAGCTCTCACCCCAAGGGCAGGAAGAGCCCGAGGAAGACCCAAGAGCACAATGTGAGCTCTGCAACACAACTGTGGGGCTTGGGTTATGCAACTGTGGCTGGAGAAATCAGAGGAGGCAGCAGAGAGCTGAATTTATCCCTTTCTCTCCAATTCCTGGCACTTGGTCAGCAGATCCCTCTCGAAAAGCTGTGACAAGCAAGAGAACTCTGTGCAGCTGCCCCGGGGGAGGCGTTCAGTGTGGAGGCTGTTTGGGTGCTGGGGCTGCAGTGGGGACAGGCAGGGCGAGCTGAGTGCCAGCTCTGGGCACAGAAACAGCCCCGAGGGCAGGGGAGGCAGGGCAGGAGGGCTGTGCTGCGGGATAATGGGCTGGAAGAGGCAGCGATCTGCCCCGTGGGGACGGGTCCCCAGGGCAAAGGATGCACAACTTGTCCTAGATTTTTTTTTTTTCCCCCCTGAGATCCGAGGGTATAATTGCAGGAGGGGACAAGAGGGAAAATGAGCTGAAGGCTGGTAACTGCAGAGGCCGGTCCCTGTGAGCAAAGGGCCACATGTCCCCTTTTATCACCAGCCATAATTCCCTCCTTGGCTCAAAGGCGGCTGTGAAAAGAGCAGGGCTGGTTCAAACTTCCCTGGGGTCTCCGTGGCAACCGGCCCTGCAGGAGCCTTTTCTCCCTTTCCCCTCTTTCCTCTTTTGTTGTTGTTGTTGTTGTGTCATTAAAACTTCCCGGATTGAGTCCCCACCGGGCAGGCACAGCTCCAGAGCTCCTGCCTGCCTCCAGCCAGCTGCCCTCGCCTTTGCTCAGCCCCTGCACCACCAAAGTTCAGCCCCAGCCCAGCAAAGCCCAGTCCAAACTCAGTCCCAGCCCAGCAAAGCCCAGTCCGAAGCTCAGTAAAGCCCAGCCCAGCTTCCCATCAGGATGTTTTTCCTGTCCTGCCTCATCCCTGCCCTGTATTTCACCTTCTTGCAGTTCAGCCCGGCATCCTCAGAGTGCTCAGGCAGAAATGGGGGCTCTCTGCTCCCTCCAGGCTCGGCTGTGAGCTGTGTCACCCTGTGCTCTGTCACCCTGTGCTCTGTGTCACCCTGTGAGCTGTGTCACCCTGTGCTCTGTGTCACCCTGTGCTCTGTGTCACCCTGTGATCCATGTCACCCTGTGAGCTGTGTCACCCTGTGCTCTGTGTCACCCTGTGAGCTGTGTCCCCCTGTGATCCGTGTCACCCTGTGCTCTGTGTCACCCTGTGA
>VZTZ01013608.1:37055-52629 GCA_013400955.1 Drymodes brunneopygia
GAGGAGGGGGATTCTTCATTTTGGCACTTCATGTTTTTCTGAAAACTTCGCGGCGATTTCCCCCTTGCACCAGCCTGGACTAATGGATTACCACCTGCTTGGACTAATTCTGTCTTTTCTCTTCAATGGCACAAAGGTCTTAGCCGGTTACCCAATTTGGTGGTAAGATTCCTTCCTCCCCTCGCCCTTCCTCTCCCTAGGATTGATTAATGAATTCATTAATTATTAGCCATGGGAGCTGCGTGTGCTCCTTCCCTTTCCACCCCTCGCCCTGCGGAGCTGCACGGCGGAGTCCAAGCGTGATTTCCTCGGATTTGACCTGTAATTAACGAAATCAGTGAAAAGTTTGGGGGTGATTCTGCAAGGGCCATGCCCGGGTTTCCCTTTGCACAAATGGAGGCTTCCCCAGCACTCTTTAATTTCTCCATTTTCGGCACTGTGGCGATGGGCTCTTGGTTCAGATGGGAAAGGATGCGGGTTTATTTCCTTGTGCAATGGGAATTTTGTCTCTCGCACGGCTCTGCCACAGGGATTTTTCCTCCTTTCCGTGAAACTGCGATCGATCCTTTTAAAAAAAACAAAAAAAATTATTCTATTTTCTGTTTGATTGCTGCGTTTTTTTGGACTTCTTTCCCTTCTTTTGTTGTATTCTGTCATGTGAATTTAGCCCGGCAAATAACGCAAATGGCACCTGAGAAAACATTCATTAGTGAAATTGCTCAAAGGTGGATTTTGTTCATTTTAATTATGGGAATGTCACTAATTTCTTTGCACCAATGAGAAAAATAATTTTTAAAAGAATTGGTTGTACGTTGTAATTAGGCTGGTGAGTAACCTGAGTTACCTATTTTAAAAATAAATCTAACGCTATACAAATGAATACAGTAACAAAATGCAACTGGAAGCCCTTTAGAACAAGAAATACAGAATTAAATATTCCAGGTCATTTCAACCCAGCAGCCAGCGAGTTGCATAACAGAGTATTTCGGTTTATTCCTGCCTTTATGTAGGATTTCTTGTTGGAATATCCCTTGTTAAGTTTCTGTACGTGCCAGGTAGGGGCTGGGAGCCTGGTGATCCGTGGGGAAAAAAGAGGGAGATGGTGGAATTTGGTGCTACTGAGATTCTTGGGTTATTTTCGCCTTTCCAGAAAAGTCTCTCGCTTTTTGATCACTGATTTAGATCCGTTCAGTGCCAACATGGAGATGGCAAGAAGTAGGTGGGAGTGAACTTGGGAATGGACTGCCATGTCTGGGGATGTTCAGGATTCAGAAGGGAGAAGATGAATTTTGTTGGTTTTTTTTTTCAATAATCCATTTATTTCCGTGGACTTTGGGAATGAGAATGTGCCTTTCCAGAGGAGAAAGGCTGAGAGCACAATGAGGAGTCCCCGCTCAGGAAGCGTTTCAAAGCTCCGCAGGTTCATGAAATGGCTAAATCACAGCAGGTTTTCCTGGAGAATTAAATTATTCCCTCGCCCTGAGCGTGGCTGCCCAACTTCAGGCCCTCAGGCCGGGGCAGGGGAGCCTCCTGAAATCCAGAGAGCAGCACTTTGATTCCTTCCATCCCTTTCCTCCCCGGCCTGGGCAGCGCTGCGGGCACGGGGAGCAGGTCGGGATGCAGGGCTGGAGCTGAAGGCAGGAGCTGCGTGGGGCAGGGACACCTGGACAGCAGCTCTCAGCATCCCACAGCCCCCGAGCTGCCTCAGGCTCTGACAGAAATCAGCATTTAATGCCCAGACCAAGGAGGGTTTCAGCTCTCAGAGCCAGGAACCGAAACCCTCCTGATGGAAAGGTCTCATTTTCCCCTGCGGAGCAAAAATGTCCCCGTGAGCAAAATGTCTTCTGAGGCTGTTTCAGGAGCAAGGGCTGCAGACAGGTGTCTGCCCTGTTCCCTTCTCCCAAATCCCTCCAAATTCATCCCAAAGAACAATACAGAGGATGCAGGGCACGGACAGCAGGGGCAGGGCAAGCAGCATCCCTGGGAAAGGAGGGAGTCCACCACCCTCACCACAGAATTTCATCCGGGTTTTGCATATTTTTTATCGATTCTGGCAACACCAAAGTGCCAGGGAGTCTGTGCTGTGCTGGAGGGACGTGAGGAGGTGCCCTGTGTGGGGCTGGGGTTGCAAATGCTGTGAGGTTTTAAAGGTTTCTTGAAGGCTGAGGGAGCAGGAGGGCAGAAATATCTGGGCCAGGGCTCCCTGGCTGCTCAGGCACAGACAATGCTCCCAGAGCACTCAAATTCGAGGTTTCCTTGGTCCCACTGAAGGCTTTGGATATCTGCTCTGTGGAGGTGAGGTTCATGTAGTGGGCTCTGCCGTGGTGTGATCTGTGCTCCTAAAAAAAAAAAAATCATTTCCCAATTGTCTTCCTGATCCTCTGATCTTTCGGCAGGCACAGAGCAGGATTTGGGGATGAGCCCCCCTTGCAGGGCTCAGCACACCCCAAAACAGGGCGAGGGAAGCACTGGTGGGGCTCAGCACACCCCAAAACAGGGCAAGGGAAGCACTGGTGGGGCTCAGCACACCCCAAAACAGGGCAAGGGAAGCACTGGTGGGGCTCAACACACCCCAAAACAGGGCAAGGGAAGCACAGGTGGGGCTCAGCATCAGCGTGGTCCCCTGTGCTGGTGCCCTGCACCCTCCAGGCCAGGCTGGCCTGGGGCTCCCCTGGGCTTTCCCATCCCCAGCCAGACCCATCCCTGTGGAACTGGAGCCCTCCAGGGCCCCGGGGATGCTGCTAGACCGTGCCCAGTCCAGCTGGGACAGCCTTCCCGGGGATTTTCCTGCTGGATAGGGAATGCTTTTGGCAGCGACATCAAAACTGATCTTGTCTGCTTTGGGACAGAAACGAGAAAAATGTTTATTCCTGGGGTGGGGAGGAAGTGTCTGGGCGTGCCCAGGGAAAAGAACGGGGTCTGATCACTTTGTGAATGGGTTTGGGGGTGGCTGCAATAATCCTGCTGCCCCACGGTGCAGCCAGACAATGCCAGGAGCCCGGCAGGGGTGACGGGCAGGGGATAAAGGCAGAGGGACAGAGCTGCTGAGGGTCTGTGGTGCCAGGGAAGGACGTGGTCCTGCACATTGAGAGCCCAAGGGCAGCCCTGGAGCTCTGCAGGGGGGTCCTGCCCAGCTCTGGGCACAGGCACAGGGTGCAGAGCACGGGGAAGGTCCCTGAGCTGCAAAGCCCGAGCTCGGTGCCCAGGCTGGCTGCTGGAGGAGCCAGGAGGGGGATCCAGCCCTGCTGGGCTGTTGGGAACTCCCTGACATCGCCCTGTCCCCGGCCAGGCAGCTCTGAGTGAGGTCCAGGGTGGCTCAGGCTGTGGATGGAACCTCCAGTGAGCAGGGGAGGTTATTTTGACACGGGTCCAACCCTTCTTCACAGGCTCCCATCCCATCCCAGCCCTGCCAGGGAACAAACGGGGCACAGATGGGAAAAGGTCAGCGAAACGCTGCCTGTGAGTGCTGACAGCAGGAGCTGAGGCCAACAAAGCTCCCTCAGAGACGTGTCCAACACTTGGGCTGCCTGGTGGCTGCTGCTGAAAGAGGAGGAGGGGATGGGGAGCTGTGGTGAGGCCATGGAGCTGCTCCTGCTGACCCTCTGGGAGCAGGGTGGGCAGTGGGGCTTCTTCTGCCAAGGCCTTTTAGGGCCAAGCCAAAGAGGTGGTGGTGACACCAAAAACACCTCCAGTTGTTTTTTATAATCCCAAATATCCCAGTGGCAGGGAGGATACCAGGGATGGCAGGACATGGCTGAGCCACTGGGGCTCATCAGGGTGTGAAGGACAGGGCCCTGCAGAGGGTGGAGATTGATGGGTGGCCCCAGAGCTTTGTGGGACTATCCTGGGAGAATTTAGCTGGAAATGCAGCCCATGGCCAGAGCTGTGTCAGTGCAGGCCAACAGAGATGTTGTGTCCCAGGAAACAGCCAGAAATCACTCCCAGGATGTGCAGGGGCTGAAGAACTCAATCACAGAGACATTTCCACCATGAAACACCAAAAGTTCTCCTCTTCTATGGGCAGCATTCCCCAAGAAGACTTGAGAACCTCTGGTGTGTCACCAGCCTGGAGAAAGGAGTCAGGTTTGGGGACATTGGTGCAAACAGGGAGTGAAAATTCAGCCTCACTCCTCTCATCATCCCTCAGGATCTGGTGCTCACGAGCCCCTGCCCATAACTGGGACTGTTACTGGGGCCTCTCCCCACCCAGCATCCCCTTGTCTCTGGTTTGGCAACAAGAATGGCTTTGTCCATCAGAAGTTATTAGATTATTATTGTTATTATTATTATTAGTCCATAATTTATTAGATTTTATGTCTGTGCCTCGGAAGTGTTTTTGGGGGAAGCAGGAGATGCTGGCTGAGGATCCCAGGGGCCTTGGGACCTTAGGAAGAGACAGAGAGAGACTTCAAAACGTCTTCTCACTCATCCCACAGCAGCTTCCTCCTGAGGAAAACCTGTGAGAACCTTTCTGTGCAGATGCAGTCAGAGCTGACATTTACCTGGTCCCTTCAGCTGTCAGTGCCTCCCCTTGCTGGGACAAATGGGAACTTCATTCTCGTGGCAGTCAGGAGTTTCTCCTTCTCTGAAGAGTCAAAACATTTTCATCCCACAGCCCATATCCTGTGAGAGGCATGTGGCCCTTCCAGATTTATTGTAAAGGAGTAAAATTGAGTGCAGCATCACTGACTGGTCCTTGTGAGGTCCCTCCAGCTCAGGATAGTCCATGGCAATGACTGAGGGAATGATGGAGGGGTCAGTGATGGACATTCCATGGCAATGGCTGAGGGGGTCAGTGATGGACATTCCATGGCAATGGCTGAGGGGGTCAGTGATGGACATTCCATGGCAATGGCTGAGGGGTGGAGCTGGAGGGGTGTGAGCACAGCTGCTGGGGACTGACACTGCTGGGACTGACACTGCTAGGGACTGACTGACACTGCTGGGGACTGACACTGCTGTTCCCAGGGTGTCACAGCTCATTGTCCAGGGCTGCAGGAGCATCTGCTGGGGAGGTCAGGGAGGGCTGGACTGGTGCTGGGCAGGAGCAAAGCTGGGCTGGGGCAGGGAGGGGCAAAGCTGGGCTGATCTGAGGCTGTTCATGGGAATAACCCTCAGTCCCTGACTGGCCACAGGAGCTCAGGATCCTGTGGTTCCAAAGAGTTTTGTGGGATTAAAGCTTTTCTTCAGCATTTCCCCCAGGCAGGTGTAGCCAGGGGGAATCCCTGTCCCCACCCTGCTGAGGGGGGTGCTCAATCCATGCCATGGAAAGCAGAGCTTTTGGAGCAGGAATTCAGGTTTATCCTGACTCCTGACCAGTAGCAGCCCCAAGCACTGCCAGGGCAGCTCCTCCAAGGATGCACAGCCTCGAGAGCCCCAGCACACCCCAGGACCCGGCAGAGAGCTCCAGGTGCCACCTCTGGTTGGTTTTGTCCCTCCCCTACTCAGAATCCCGGAGAGATTTGGGTTGGGAGCAGCCCTGGAGGTCTCTTTGTGCCACCCCTGCCCTGGCCCAGGGCACTCAGCAGCAGCCTCACGATGCTCCCAGGGCAGGACAGCCCAGAGCAAGGAGCAGTGCCACACTCCTGAATGTCAGTGAGTCTCCTTCCCTCTGAAATTCACCCCTGGTGGCTCCTGGAGTGTCCCAGGGCCAGCACAGGAGCCACAGGAGCCCAGGGAAGGCTCTGGCTCACCCGGGAGCCTTCCTGCCCTTAGGACACAGATCTCTGTTCCAGTCTCCTGACTGAGCTCAGGGGGAAATCAGAGTGGCCACAAAGAGCTTTTAGGAGGAAATTCCATGGCAAACCAGCTGTTCCTCATTTGGCTCCTTCACTAAAGCAGCACTTGCCAAAGTGAAGCCCTCGCTGAAGGGACCCAAGGGACAGCCCTGGGAGCTCAGGGGGTGTTTTTGGCCACCTGACCCCCTCAGCTGGAGCTGCTGGAGGCCACAGAGCAGCGATTCCCCATGGCAGCTCCGCCCTGCTCCCACCCTGATGGGCTCAGCTGGGAATTCACACCTCAGTGATAGTGACAGGCAGGGAACAGTGACAGGGACAGGGACAGGGACAGAGCCAGGCAGGGAATGGTGACAGGGACAGGGACAGGGATAGGGACAGTGACAGAGACAGGGACAGTAACAGTGACAGACAGTGACAGGGACAGGGACAGTGACAGGGACAGTGAGAGTGGCACAGGGACAGTGACAGTAACAATGACAGAACAGTGACAGTGACAGGGACAGAAACAGTGACAGGAACAGTGACAGTGGCACAGGGACAGTGACAGTAACAGTGACAGTAACAGTGACAGAACAGTGACAGTGGCAGGAACAGTGACAGAGACAGTGACAGGGACAGTGTGACAGTGACAGAACAGTGACAGTAACAGTGACAGTAACAGTGACAGTAACAGTGACAGTAACAGTGACAGTAACAGTGACAGTAACAGTGACAGTAACAGTGACAGTAACAGTGACAGTAACAGTGACAGTAACAGTGACAGTAACAGTGACAGTAACAGTGACAGTGACAGGGACAGAACAGTGACAGGAACAGGGACAGTGACAGTGACACAGTGGCAGTGGCAGTGGCAGGACCCCCAGCCGGGCTCACCGCAGCCCCTTTGAGCCGAGTGGCACTCGGTGCCCGGGGACAGAGGGACACGCAGGGTGCCAGCAGGGACGGTGCAAGGGCTCTCCAGGGCACGGGAGGAGCCGGGCCGGGCACGGTGGCCCCGGGGGAGGCAGGGGCGGCTCGGGGCAGCTCGGGGGGCTCCTGCAGACGGGACAGGGCTGCTCGTCCCTCTCCGGAGCCCAGCAATCCAGCACAGGGCAGCTGCCCAGGGCCAGCGCTCCCCAGGGACCGCCCTGGCTGCGGGGGAGGCTCCAAGCCCCGCGCTGCTGAGCCGGGACTGTCCCGGGACATTGTGGGGTCACACTGCACCTCCCTGGCTGCTGCTGGGCTGGAGACCCCCAGGGATCCTCTCAGACCCCGCCCGGGGCTGTGGCACCTTTGCTGAGGCCAAAGGGATGGAAGGTGATCCCTGGGGTTCCTTCTGACAGCTCTGGGGTCACTCTGGGTTGTACAGCTGGCAACAAGAAACACGCAGGCTCCAGAGCAGCAGTTGAATCTCCCAGCAGGACCAACCAAAAGGGCTCCCGTTCTTTATTCTCTCATTTCTATCTGTTTCTAAAGACAATCATGGATTGGTGAAAGAGGTTACCACCTCTATAATTTCACAGGATAAAGCCATGGTCAATCATCTTTCTCTGCCCCAGGGGAAAGGAATGAAAAACAATCTACAAGTGCAAAACAATCCCGGCCAGTTAGGGAAACAAGGACTGTGTTTATAGAAAATGCATGGGAACTTCTACTACCAAATTACAAACATGGAACACTGCAAAAAGCAGGGTGACAGCTCTGTTCCCTGGGTTCATTCAATGGGAGATTGTGCCTTCCCCAGGACCCCCAGAACTCCCAGCCATGAGCAGCCCAAGGTTCCAGTGGGACCCCCGGGACAAACCTGGTGACCCCTCCTGTCCCCCCTGCTCCACACAACCCTGCTGTGCCCAGGAGCTGCCACCCCAGCGGGGTCAGGACAGGTTTTTAGCTCATGTTCCCACTCATCCATCTCACAGGGAAGGAGGTGTCCCCAGCCCTCCCTCCCTCCCTCCCTGAGCCCCACGGACAGGGCTCTGAGTCACTGACTCTCTCCTGACCTTTGAATTCAGGCACTTTCACCCTTTAACTGGTGCTCAGGAGATTTCTTGATTTCTGCTGCTGTCCTGGAGGACAAAAGGACATTCCCTGCATGGGAACAGGGCTGGGAGCAGCCGTGGAAAGTTTTCCTCCCCCTGGCGTTGGTGATCTGAGTCTCAGTGAGGCTCAGCAGACCCTCCCATAGCCAGGTTCAGCATGTCTGGATTTTATGTGGAAAGGCAGGCAAATGCCCAAGCAGCCAGTTTTAAAGGGAAAAAAAAACCCCAAACATTAACTAGGAAATAATAAAGACTGAAGAACTGGGCTGTCCATTGAAACATTCAGGTGGAATGCACAGCATTTCCAATCTTCTGTCATGTTTTAACTGAGCAGCAAATTCACCTAGCCTGGGCTTCCCAGCTCTGTTTCCAAGGCTCAGGAGCCCCCTGGGATCCCGTGGTGAGCTCAGAGCCCTGGGTGTGAGCTCAGAGCCCTCAGTGTGAGCTCAGAGCCCTGGGTGTGAGCTCAGAGCCCTCAGTGTGAGCTCAGAGCCCTGGGTGTGAGCTCAGAGCCCTGGGTGTGAGCTCAGAGCCCTCAGTGTGAGCTCAGAGCCCTCAGTGTGAGCTCAGAGCCCTCAGTGTGAGCTCAGAGCCCTCAGTGTGAGCTCAGAGCCCTGGGTGTGAGCTCAGAGCCCTCAGTGTGAGCTCAGAGCCCTCAGTGTGAGCTCAGAGCCCTCAGTGTGAGCTCAGAGCCCTCAGTGTGAGCTCAGAGCCCTGGGTGTGAGCTCAGAGCCCTCAGTGTGAGCTCAGAGCCCTCAGTGTGAGCTCAGAGCCCTCAGTGTGAGCTCAGAGCCCTCAGTGTGAGCTCAGAGCCCTGGGTGTGAGCTCAGAGCCCTCAGTGTGAGCTCAGAGCCCTCAGTGTGAGCTCAGAGCCCTGGGTGTGAGCTCAGAGCCCTCAGTGTGAGCTCAGAGCCCTCAGTGTGAGCTCAGAGCCCTCAGTGTGAGCTCAGAGCCCTCAGTGTGAGCTCAGAGCCCTGGGTGTGAGCTCAGAGCCCTCAGTGTGAGCTCAGAGCCCTCAGTGTGAGCTCAGAGCCCTGGGTGTGAGCTCAGAGCCCTCAGTGTGAGCTCAGAGCCCTCAGTGTGAGCTCAGAGCCCTCAGTGTGAGCTCAGAGCCCTCAGTGTGAGCTCAGAGCCCTGGGTGTGAGCTCAGAGCCCTCAGTGTGAGCTCAGAGCCCTCAGTGTGAGCTCAGAGCCCTGGGTGTGAGCTCAGAGCCCTCAGTGTGAGCTCAGAGCCCTCAGTGTGAGCTCAGAGCCCTCAGTGTGAGCTCAGAGCCCTCAGTGTGAGCTCAGAGCCCTGGGTGTGAGCTCAGAGCCCTCAGTGTGAGCTCAGAGCCCTGGGTGTGAGCTCAGAGCCCTGGGCTGTGCTGCTCTGCCTCTCCCCCTGCCCTGAGCCTGGGCTGTGTCTGTGGCAGTCAGGCTTAGTCTGAGCCTGCCCTCTGACCCCTGCCAGGCCTGGCTGAATCATTCTGGGCTTGCCCAGTTGGAGTTTTAAGCCTATCCTAACTGGTCTCACTGAATGGTGTCAAACATGGAACTTTCTGGGCATGAAGACAGGGAGAACTCTGGGTTCAGAGCCCAACTCTGGGTTCAGAGCCCAGCTCTGGGTTCAGAGCCCAACCCTTCCCCAGTGGGGACTCATCACAGCCCCTGAGGAAAGGCAGGGCTCATTCCATAAATACTGAGTGGCCTTTACCATTTTTACAGCATTCTGGAGCTCATTCCAAGGGATGCACTCATGGGTTTCCTGTGTGATCCTGTCCCAGCAGAAGGGCTGGAACCTGCAAAGCTGAACCCCAGAGCTCTGACACCCCTGCTCTGCTCAAGGCCCCTCTCCCTCTCAGTTTCCCAAAGGCAGCAGCTCTAAGTGGAGCTGGGGGTGCAATTGTGCTCAGCCCAGCCCAGCCCAGCTCCAAGGAGCTCTGAGCTGCTCAGCCCAGCCCAGCCCAGCTCCAAGGAGCTCTGAGCTGCTCCTTGGGGTCTGGACCTGCAGCAGGGGGGTTGTGAGGGGATGTCTGAGCCAGGGCTCTGCTCTGTGGGGTCACCAAGGCTCCCTCTGCTGCTGCTGCCCCTCTGAAAGCCCCACAATTTCTGTCTCAGCCCTGATCCAGGAGGGGATGGAGCCTCCTGGTCCCCCCTTTGCTGGCAGAAGGAGCAGCCCAGGGGCTCCAGACTCCACACCTGCTTTTCCCTGGCTGTTCCTAGGGTGAGACAAATCTGCTGCTCCCCTGCTCCTGCTCAGGCCCACAGCCCCATTCAGCACTCAGAGGATCCATCAGGGCTTTTCCTAAAGGACCTGAAATGGGGAGGATTTGTCAGGAGCTCGGCTATAAAATCTACATATCATTTACAGAGACAGTCACAGCTCATGTCCCTTCCTTACCTGAGGCTGAATTTCAGCCTCCTGTTGGCATTGCAGAGCTGTTCCTGCTGAGCTGATCTAATCTGTGTCTAGAAATGGAAGTGCCTCAGTGACACTGAATTTGTGGTGCAGTCCCAGTGATGCTGGGTGTGGTGAGAGGTTTGAATTTCTGCTTTCTGTTGGCATTGCAGAGCTGTTCCTGCTGAGCTGATCTAATCTGTGTCTAGAAATGGAAGGGGTTCAGTGACACTGAATTTGTGACAAAGTCCCAGTGATGCTGGCTGTGGTGAGAGGTTTGAATTTCTGCTTTCTGTTGGCATTGCAGAGCTGTTCCTGCTGAGCTGATCTAATCTGTGTCTAGAAATGGAAGGGGTTCAGTGACACTGAATTTGTGACAAAGTCCCAGTGATGCTGGCTGTGGTGAGAAGCTTTCAGTGTCAGGCTGTATTGTCTGAGGGTGTTGGGGTGAGGTTTTCAGCACCAAGGCAGTGTCAGGATGGGGCAGAGGCTGGGATTTCTGTTTGTTGTGCTGTGATTTACACTGGGAGCCCTCTGACACCCCCTGTGCCCTGCCTGTGCTGATTTCCTGTGAAAGCTTTTCTGCAGTGCTCACACCAGGGCAGGGACTTGGCACAGGATGGGGAACTGCAAAGTCCTTCATTGTGCAGTGAAAATCCCTTCAATCCCATCCCACAGACAGGACAGAACCTCACAGAAACAGCAAAGATGCATCCCTGAGTGTCCCCCAATCACCTGGAGCATTGCCCAGGTGTTCCCTGGTATGGGAACAGGTAAACAATGCCCTGTAGGGTCACAAACCATAATATTCTCACACAATTGGTCAAGAAGGTTATAAACCCATAGTACTTTTCCCCAGCCCATCTCAGGTGAGCTGGATGTGTTTCCATGGTCACCTCCAGGCCAGGGAAAAGGCCATTCCAGGCCTGCCTGTCCCTGACCCCCCTGGTGTCACCCTACACTTTCCCTTGGCACAGAGGGGTCTCGAGGTCCCCCAGCTCTCCAGGAGCCCTCTCTCTCCTCTGGCTGGGACCAGGACTCCTCAGGAATCCCAAACCAGCCCCAAAAGAGCTGTTTGCAAACCACAGGACCCTTCCCAAACCCTCCTCCCCTGCCCTGTCTGTCCAGTCCCACACCAGGCAGACCCAGAGGTGCTGCTGAGGCACCAAAACACCCAGGGCCACCTGGGCACGGGGCTGCGAGCCTGGGCTGGGGGAGCTCCCCTGCCCATCCCTGGGAGGTGCCGGTGGAGCTGCTCTGCCACCCCTGGAACGTGAAAGAGCCACGCTCTGAAAAGCAGATTTGCCCTGATAAAGGAGCCAAAGTCTCTAATGCCTTTTCTGGAGATAAGTTTCCTGATCTGCTAATTTGCTAATTTGTCTTTTTCACAATTCGCTGAACCTGTCTGCTTTTAATTAATCTTACAAATCTAATCAAGTCGAACTGGCACCTTTCCCAGCTTTGAATGAGAAACACTTTCCCTGCTGCCTCCAGCACCAGCCTGGCTCAGGCTCCAGATCTTCCCCCAGCTCCCCAACAAACAGACCCTGCCTGGGCCAGGAGGGGTCAGGGCTGGGGGATAAAATCCTGAGGGGTTTTTAATTCTGATCACGTTTCTGTGCCACAGAGTCACCCAATTTTCCTGCTGTTAATTTCTAGAAATTGTGGAGATTTATCATTAAGAAATTTGCAGTGATCCTTGAAAAATCTCACAGGAGCTTTTCACAGCTCTGGTGGAGTCCTAACAAGGATCTCTCACTCCTTCCTCCCGTGGATTTTGGGGGTTTCTTGCTGCCAGGGGCACATTTGTGGGGCAGGTTTTACCTGCAGAGGTCTCTTGGTTGTTTTGTGGGGGGTTCTTGTTGGTTTTTTGGTTTTTTTTTTTTATTGTTGCAAAATATTTCAATTGTCTTTTAAAATTCTGATTATTGCATGTTATCTGCTCTGGCCTGCTTAGGTTTGGTAACAACCAGCTCCCCTTTAATAAGTTTCTAATGAAATGCACCTGTTGTCTGTTGGAGTTGGTGCAGAGCACCGAGCCATGGCTGTCTCTGTATTTTCACTTTTCATTGCAGTTTGTTCATTTCCCCCCTACAAATCTAAAAATGAGATCTCCAGGAGCAAAGTCCTTGTTTGTGGGTCTGGTGGGGCACAGGCTGCTGCTTCTCTTGTTTAAGGGAGAGCTTAAAAGGAGTTGGGAGTTGATATAAAAGAGACTCTTTGTCTCAGGCAGTGGTGCAGGGATCAGGATCAGAGCTTTGGAGGCTGAAGCTCTACCAAAACCCCCAAAGGAGAGCTCTGGGGCTGTGTCCCTGATTCCACACCCTTTGGGAACAGTGACACCTCTGTGACATCCCTCACCCAACCAGTGACACCTCTGTGACATCCCTGACCCAACCTCTGCCCAAAGGACTGGGGACAGCCAGACAGGAGGGGCTCTGGTGCCAGCAGCACCTTGGGCACACTCAGGGGCTCTGCAGGGGGGTGACAATCAGCCTTTGGTGCCCAGAGGACACAGATGCCCCTTCCCAGCTGTCACCCAGCTGTTTCCAGGCTCAGGCTGATGTCCCTCTGTCCAGCCCAGCCCAGGGGTCCTGGCTCAGGGGCTGTAGTCTCAGTCCCAGCAGTGTCCATGCTCCTCATGGAGCCTTGGTCTGGGGTGTCCAGCCCAGCCGGAGGTTCAGCTGTGCTCCCCCCGATCCCCCCAGCCCTGCAGCCCCAAAATCCAGCACCAGGCAGCTCCTGGGGCTGGGCCATGGCTCAGGCTTGGGAGGAGGAAACTCTTGGGCTCCACCTCAACCCTCAGATTTCAGCTCAAGGTGGGCACTGGCTTCTCTGCTTGGGTGGAAGCCCCACACACACAAAGTGCAAAATCAGATTTTTGTGTGGTTCTGAAGGCTGTGGATTCAAGGCTTGCTGGTAGCACAGGAGGAAATGTAAAAAGCCTCCCCTGGGTGCTGGAATGGATTCCATTAGGGAAGTGTTCTGGGGGAAAGGGTGAAGATGCTCAAAGAGCATTTGCTTTGAGGTTGGGCTTTCAGGTCCTTGAGTCAGATCAGGCTCCAGAAACTCCCCAGGTCCCTGGCCTTGCACAAAATATCCCCCAAGGGAGAGTCCCCATCCCTTCCCCCAAATCCCCAGCTTTCAACTCAGTTAAACTTTGCTGTAGCCGGGATGGGGCTGGGGGAAAATCCATAACCCAGTGAATAAAGAGAAGAAATTCCTCAGCAATAATAAACCTGTAAGGAAAGGTTTGGTTTTTCAGATTGATCCATCTCCATTGCTGACCAAAATCTCTGGGAGTAAAGGACACTTCCCATAACTCCAGATCAGATTATTTGTTACAAAATAAGGAAAAGGAGGTTTTTTTACACTGGTGAGGAGTCACCAGCAGAGTTTTGCAAGGAGATGGAGTGTCCAGCACTGAGAAGGGCTGGAGTGGAGGAACAGAGAGCAGAGATGGGAACAAAGCTGGGCTGGGGCAGCCTGTCCCTGCCCTTGGGGATGGGATGAGCTTTAGGGTCCCTCCAACCCAAACCATTCCAGGATTCTGTGAGGATGGAGTTTGATCATGAGCACACTGCTCAAAGCACAGAGAAAAGCCCAGAGGACAGGAGTGGGGGGCACTCAGTGGATAATCAGATTCTTTGCAAATGGCCATGGAATAATGGAAATCAGGGAAGGGGCCCCAAATCTGCACAGCACCAACACAGGGCAGATTTTCTGTTTAGGCCACTTTGACAGAAATTGTTATGGAATGGTTTCTGCACTTGGTGCTTCAGTGCTCACCAAGCAAGAAGTGAAGCTGTACAACAAAATCCCCAGGAATTCACTTTGCTGTTCCTCCTCTTGCCCAGATTTTTGGTTGATGAGTGATAGGAAAGGTCTCTTAGGAGCTGTTGTTGGATTTGCTCTCAGCATGACATTATTTCAGTCATTATTTATCTTACTGCTGCAATCTGATCTTTGTATTTCCTATAAAATGAGGAAAACGAACCAAAAACCCGACAAGGGACTGGAAGGGCTGAATTTCTTCAGGTGAGGAGACAACATTTGGGTTTGCTGCTTGGACAGAGCCAATTCCAAGTGAATACAGAACAGCTGCAGATCACAAATGATGGCAGGAGCTGGTGAGGAACTGAAGTTCATTGCTCAGATTTAGGAACCTGGTGTGGGTTAGGGCAGCCCAGCCCCACTGCTGCTTTTCCTTGGGAGAAGAACCAGGAGGGTAAAAATATAAAAACTTGTTGGGACGAGACAAATTTGATGTTTCACCTGCTCCTGCTCAGGCCCACAGCCTCACTCTGTTCCAAACAGCACTCAGAGGATCTCTCAGGGATGTTCCTAAAGGACCTGAAATGGGGAGGATTTGTCAGGAACTCAGGTTTAATGGGAAAAGCAAATCTGCTGCACACAGGAGCAGAGCCAAGTGAGGATTTCTCCAATCCTGCCCATCCCAGGCAGGGCTCAGCCTCCTGCAGGGCTCCACCACCCCTGCTGGTGACCTGGGCAGGCAAATTCCACAACCCCAAACACCCCTGGCTCCTCCTTCTCCCCCAGATTTTTGGTTAGGTGGAAATTCATCCCCCAGGGGCCTTTTCAGCACGAGTCACCTCCCCTGGTGATGTTCCCAAATATTTCCCTCCCTTCCAACACCCAGCCCAGCTGAAGTGTCTCAAACCCTCTGGATGCTGCCGGTGCCCCTTTTCCATCTGGAGGGTGTAAAGCTCATTTCTCACGTGCTGTCCTGTCTGGGCTGGCCCAAAAGGCACCATTTCATTTATTCAAAGCCTTTTTGTTGCTGCCTGGTGAAATTATTGGACCTGTGGGATCGAAATGAACTGAGACAAGTGTGTAATGAGATTGTGGGACGTGTTCCCAGGAAGGACTGAGGGGTTACACAAACCAGAGGCTGAGAAAATCCCCAAGCATCCCTTCACTCTCAGTCCTGGAGCACAACAGTCCAGAGCCAGCCCTGAGCTGAGGCCAGCCCAGATCCCATCCCTGCAGCACCTGCAGGGACTGGGCACAGCCACCTTCTGTTGCACTGCTGGACACCAAAGAAACACACAGAATTTTTAGTAGTAGGTTAGGGAGTGCCAGGCAGGAGCAGAAGAAGGGTCTGCCTTTCTTTATTCTCTCATATTTATATTTTTTAGGACAATCATGGATTGGTTAATGAGGTTACCACCTCTATAATTTCACAGGATAATGACATGGTCAATCATCTTTCTCTGCCTTAGGAGAAAGGAATGAAAAACAATCTAGAAGTTTAAAACAATCTTGGTTGGTTACAAAAACAAGGACTGTGTTTATAGAAAATGCATGAGAACTTCTACTACAGAAGTAAAAACACAGAACACTGCAAAAATCAGGGTGACAACCCTGAGCCTTGCCTTGCTCCTGGTGGGGCTGCCCAGCAGGGCTGGGGCTCCCTGGGG
>VZTZ01013609.1:0-22991 GCA_013400955.1 Drymodes brunneopygia
TATATATTATATATATAAATATAATGTGTATTAACTATGGACTAAAAAAATAGGTGTGGCAAATGAAGTTTTCATAACATTTAGAAAGGAATAATAGTTTGGGGATTTATTTTTAAAAGTCAAATTTACTGTCACATAACTGGCACATTTGACAAACCCAGAGGCGCATGGTACATAAGAAAAATTATTTTTACCATCCTTGTCTGTATGATAGACTCATTAACCTCATAGGTTACTGAGCTGGGGAGGAAAACAGGTAAAAGCACATGGGTACATGAGAGGGACTTCATTAGCTCATGTAAAGGATGGATCTTCCACCTGACATGCAAATTCACACTTCAACATTTTCACCATGTACTCTCACTTCAGCCTGCACTGAATTTATGCAGTTCTGGCATGGATTTCCAGTACAGTTTTAGGTCACACACTGGCAGAGAACAAAAATTCACCATAGAAAATTCACAGCCACTTCAAGAGACACACTGAAATGTGCAACTTGAATTTTCCCTCATATGCACAGGCATCAAACGTACTGAAAAAAGAGGTTAAGGTCCATGTTTGAAACATGACTTGGAAGATTGAAGATGATCTAAGTCTGATATTACACACTACAACCAAAGGAGTAATTATAGACTAGAAAGGGGCTTAAGAATACACTTGGATATTACAGGTCTGTTTGAGATAAGGAGCATAAAGCAGCCAGGATTAAATGTCAATCTTAACAGTGATTTCCTTATGCCTGTGACTGCTCTGATAGGTGGTGGGCTTTAGTAGCTCTCCTTAATGTTAAATCACAAGAGCTTAGGGAGCAGAGACTGCTACAAAGTACAAAACCCCCAACCTAAACCTTATAAACCTCATGAACAGTCTTATAATTTTATGTATATTAGCTCTGACAGAAATGTCCCATGTAAATCTTCAGCATATTCCCACAGATTACTCATGGACTGAAGGAATACACTACAAAACACACAAAAGCATTTAAAGAAATTCCAGTTACACTGGCTTCTGAAATGCTTCCAATTAGCTTGTATGTGAACTTGTCCCTCTGACAGGCTCTGAAACATTCAAATTGTTGTACTAATGCATATACACATTCAGAAAAAGAGCATAATTTGGTGCTCAGCCAGTTGTGGCTAATGCATTAAGCAATAATGCTCATCTCAAAAATATTATTTTACTTGGTATCATGCTTCAAATAATGGATGAAAACTGGCCTTAAGCCTTAGCCCACAAAACAATGCAAGTTACATGGCATAACATCACACGGTCTGTACAATTATTTACAAAGTCTCAGGAAACTGCACTGAAAATCATTTTTTTGCTTCACACAATTGGCCATAATTAATTCTTGGAAGATTTTTAATCAAACTACATAAAAGATCAAGCTACTTTCTCATGTAGAGCTACAATTCTTTAAAATTTCATTTTTGGGAGTAGAATAAGTAGGCAAATTTATCAGTTTCAGCTGGAGATGATACATATTTTCACAGCATGAATATATGAAATTATTAACCTTTTCCATCAGTATTCTGCTCATACTTCTTTTCCTTATACAGTTTTCAATAAATTTTAACATCATGTTTTATACATCTCACTCGTCAGACTCTATATACAGTCCAAAGCCTTTCTTTTTTCTAGTTAAAGAAGCTGCTCCTTGAATGTTTCTCCTTAGTTATGTATTTCATTGTTTTCCTAGGCCTGCTTTCTGCAGCTACACTGGAAAACCTTGTTTAAAGGTGATAAGAATTTATGAAATCTCTCCTTCCCACTCTCACTTGGGAATTTTCATCTTCTCAGGTATTTACAGTCTTCATCCTTGTTTTGGTAAAGCCTAGGGCAGCACATGTCTTCTGGCATACAGCATAAATGAAAAGCTAGGTAAAACACCACATTTCATTGCATTTAAGCTATCTGTCCCATTTAAGAGGTATTGATATTTAACCCAAGACTGATGAGAATGAACAAACTGAATGTTAAGCATCCCTTGATATTTTAAGAAAATCTAAACCAAGGGTAAAATGAGGACAGCTCTTCCTGGCCACCCAAACAGCACATTTTCCTCAAAAGACTCACTGTGAAGGGCAGCACAATATAGTCAGTTCAACCTGCCCTGCTCACACAGTTCTTGAACACCCTATCAAAATGGCCAACACTGAGCAACCAACATCAGGAGCACCTTGAGTGTTTCCTTATAAGAACTGAAATTTCATCCCCCCTACCTGACACTCTGCTCTTAGTTTACTTATCAGGGGTAGTTTCACAGCTCATGTGTTTTTTACATTCTCAGTTCTCTCTGTGAATCTCTTTCTTTGTTTTATCCACAGTACCCAGCCACCAGCTTTCAACATCACACCAAACATTTTCTTTCTCAGCTTAAAAGGTTCCCAAGCTGATTTTCAGGTTAACTAATACTAAGGGGGAAAAATATAAAAACGAAACCAAAAAACCCAAACCCCAATAACTTGCTGAAGTAATACCAGGACTGTGTGGTAGAATTCAAGCTGACTAGAATTCGAGGGGGAAAAAGCCCAACCCACATAAAACATTTTATTTGTAAGATCTTTTCTTAGTGTTTACATATTATGCAAGTGTAACTAGCGAATAACCAGTGCTACTGCTTTTTTGAAGTAGCAGGAAGAAGTAGTAATGCCTGCATACTCCCACCTCCTTCCCACTAAGAGGCAAAACAAAGTTAAGTGAACAAGTGATCCAGATTCCCTGGCTGTACAAAACGAGCACTACTGCTGTACTTACCGAGGATTCCCAGATTCAGGATATGCTGATGGAACAATTAAATTGTTTCATTTGTGGGATTTTTAGGAAGGAATCTGTTTCTATCACAAATTCATTAAACGCCTGTGTACAGCAGACAATCACTTCACTGCAGGAAAAGTACAAGGCTACGTTGGAACACGGACTGGAAGAGACTACATGAAAAAAGCCATTTTGCACAAATTCATCTGTCTCACGGCATGATCCCATACATTCAATATGAGAAAAAGAACTAATTATTTAACATTGCATACAAATTACTTATTTTTGGGGGTTGAGGCATGGCTCCCTGTGTGATCTTGGGCCAGTTTCTGAACCTCTCTAAATCTCTGGCTCCTTATTTGCAAAGCAGATTAATATTAGTTATGCAGGATGGGGTGAGATTAAACGAACTCAAGCTTGCAAAGGGCTTTCTGATCTTCAGATACTGTGGAGAAGGACTAGAAAAATCCATTTAAGAAGCAAAGAAGCATGTAAACCCATGCCCACACAACAAACATTTGGTATATCAATGTCATACAGAAAATTTGTACTAACATTTCTTTGTAGCAGCAGCAAAAATTATATTAGCAGAAAGAATAAAATATGTGTATTAAAAATAATTAATTCACTTACTTCTTCCTAATTTCTAGGTCTGAAACTGGAACACATCTCAGGCCAGCTCCCAACACCATGAGGGATGATGTTAGTAACACCGTTACCCTCAGACCTAAGATGAAAAAACAACCACATTTTACAAGTTAAATCAGCAATGGTGCAAAAAAAATTAAATATATATTTTTTTACATGCAGTCGCATAGAAATAACACATATTGCTTTCAAATCATAAGCACTTTGATGCTAATATAAATTCCAGGCACAGTATGAAATTCTGAGTTGTTTTCTACACTTACACTTCAGAATTATAAAGGCTTACTCTTGGCATAGCAATGCACAGGAGCATACCCAAAATCTTTACAGACATTCTTGAAAATGAAAAGCGGTAATAAAAGTATCATCAAAATGTACAATATTCCCTTTAGAATTAGAGGCATGGGGGAACATGCTCTGCTGTGTTATCTGAAATCTAGGCAGATGCAAAGAAAAATCTGGACTTGTTCATTCTTCTCCAACCACTTAATGAGCACAAACACAGCACTGTTATTGTTTTCTTTCATAATGCAGATATGCATTTCATCCCAAAGAAACAACCATTTATCCAGGGGAAAAAAAGTGCAAGTGTTTTTTTGCAGTCCTTGCAATTAGGGCAGATTTTTGCTGCTCTCAGCTCAAATTGTCAGAGGTTGTAAATATTGTACATTAGAAAAAAGGCACAATTGACTTATTACTTGAATATGTTTTTTCCTCATGACATTTTCAACTGAGAAGTGCTTAGATTAGAAACAACCTTATCTTTGTGCTGCAATTCCATTTGCCAGCAGTTTGTTTGCTGCTGCTAAGGTGTTTCCATTGGCAGCAAAGAACAGCGACAGCTGAGGGGCTTAAGCTCCAGAATCTTGCAAAACACCAAAATCATAAACACTCAAAATTAAAAACCACAGAGCGAGTCTGCATCTGTGAAGTTGCAAATTTTCAAAAAATTTCACAGCAACAAATAGAAAATAAAGGGCTTCCATATTATTAGTAGAATATAATAAAAATTATTAATGATGACAAACACATAATATCTCTAACATTTAGGTTAAACTAGTAATTACCCAAAATAGAGATGGTAGAAGAACCTGTCCCATGACAAGTCACCTATCAAACAAACGACTTTCATTCTTTCTAAAACTGCCTATTTCCAGAGGATTGCTCCCTCTGTTAGTGACTCCTGCAATCAGTACAATTCAACCAATAGTTGCATGAAGTATTTTGTCTCCATGTATTTTACTAAAATTTAATTTTACTGGATGAGACATAATTTCACTCATAGTGTGACAGCTCTCAGTGAACCTCACTAATGAGTATGCAGCTCCTGGTGCTGGACACTGCACAAACCAAACCAAAGTCACGTTTCTCTCAATCAGTGTAGCCCAAGAGAACATTACAAAAATGAGTTAGTAAGTTAAGTTACAGGTTTTCTGCAATGGACATATGACTTCCTTTGGTAAGGCTCAGTCATTAACACAAGGAATCCCAGCTGCAGTGATGTGGCCCCGAAGGACACCTCACATCCCTAATGCCCTGGACAAGTATCATCAGCCAAAAGTATTTCTTTCCTGGTAGGATTTCCCAATGCCTCTCCCGACTTAGTTGCTTGACTCTGTGCTCAGCCAGCAAATGCTGCTGTTAAACTGGTTTTCCAAGTGTGTTTGGAGAGCCCTAAAAAAACGCCCATTCAATACGGCTGTTCAGAACCTTCACGTTCCTATGTTTGCTGGTCTACCACGAGTCTTCATGTGACATTTAACTCCGTATTACCATACTGCCTGTGCTGGGGGGGCAATTACTTGTATCTGGATTATACTGATGCTTTGCATTTTCTTCTTGGAAATAAACCTTTGTTACCACTGCTTTTGTGTATAATGAAAATTTGCCTGCAGTAAGGATTAGAATTTTATTGATGGAAAACTGAAATACAAATCTTTTATCTGAAAAGCCTGACATTTTCCAGTAGGAAATATTTCAGAAAAGCTCTAGTAATGTACACATCACCTTATTTTCTATGTAAACTGGGATCTTTTTGAACTACATTTCACAAAACACGGTGTGTTCTGACTTTCAAGAGACACAAGGACAAGGACAGCATGGAAGGTGCTGCTCACGGAGCCCCACTTGAGGTATAGGCCAGGAGCAAGCCCAGGACAAAGCAGAAAATGAAAAATAGAAATTTAATATTAAATCACCACAACACAAAAAATGCATGTTTCCATATAAAAAACTTATATTTGACTTTGAATTTTTAAAAAAATCCCTAAAGCAAAAAAATACACAAACCAAGAAAGTTTTAAATTAAATCTGCACAAAAATTTCCTTAAAAAAATCCCAACATGGAATTTGGTGAAAAATTAATTAGATGCTGAAGTTTGCCTCCAGCCCTAAATTCAGGCTTATCTTTAATGTCAACCTCACATGTCAGGTAATTTTAAAGTAAAATTATCTGTTAAAGCCTCACAGTCGTGTATGCCTTATCTCTCCATTCTTTGAAGTTCTAATCTTGAATACTATTTACTGTAAAGTATCCCTTTAAAATGTTTTGATTGCCCAGATTATTCTTTGTACTGTTTTTCTGTTTCCACCTTAATATGTAAACACACTCCTGAAAATTCCTTCAGTTAATGCTGCATGTTGAAAATGATGACACCAAAGTGAACAAAAGACCGTCCGACAAGCAGCATATTAGACATTTTCTTTGCTAATTACACAATATAGATTTACCTGCTAAGCACCTCACCCTGTTATTTTGCTTTACATTTTAGCTCTTTTTCATCTTTGTTAGAAACCGGTCTTTTTATTTATTTCAGTATTTTTGTTTTGAATGCTGCAGTTGTGGTTACACGGAATTTGACATCTTGTATTACTCTAAAAGGTGCACCTCAGAGTGCTTAAGATAGCAACCATGCATCATGGGGACTATAAACCAAAGTAACCAACCAAGCTTGAAAAACAGCCTGTGAACCTTGCAGGAAATTATGTCTCTACTTTAAAAGATCTAAGTAATTCACTCAGCCAAGAGATTTTGTGTAGACGTAATTAACTTCATTAATTCTACCCTGTAAATGGAAGTAGTAATTGGAGGGAGGGAGGAGGGTACAGCTTCTTAAAATCCATCATTCAGTTTCTATCCCTTTCTATTTGAGGTTTCTGACACACAGCTGGAAGGGGAAGAAATTCCTTGAAGTGAGATTTTCTGCTGATGGGTGAAGTTCTGTGTTCTTTACACTTTGTCTCCTTAGCTGCTCATTCCCATCCTGCTCTTGCAGGAGGTTTCTGGGCCCCACAGGTGGCAGTGGCTCTTGAGCAAACTGCGGCCTCATTCGGAACAGCCAAACCTCATTGACAGCAACAGAAAAGTCCAAGCAAGCGGCAGAAATCGGTAATAAAAAAGACATATTAATTATCATTTATGAGTGTAACTGTCGATATTGTTCAACTGCTTAACCCTCCTGTGGCTCATAACACCATCTGCTTTATGACTTCAGCAGTCAATGCTGCATTAGCTGTTTCACATTTCTTTTTAAAGTAACTGGCTCCAAACTCTGGCCACTATTACAGATTTAACAAACTCTCAAGCCACAATCCCTCACCACCCACAGCCCAACACAGAGCACAGGCAGAACCCCACCATGCTGGAACGTGGGGGCAGCAGCTGCCAGTGACATCCAGCTGCTCTTCAACTCCCTCACAGCCACATCAAGCAAGAGCATCCAGGATGTGGGTGCTGATCCCCCACAACTCCTCCAGCATGCCTTACTTTCAAGATGCTTTTCAAAGCAAGAAATGAAAACACATTCCCCAACCCACCACGTTACTGACTTGTAACGCAATGAGTGAATTATTATGCCCAGTTTAATAAGAAACTTAACAAAAGATGCTGTTGTCCTTATTCCAACAATTTATACATTAGAGTTTGTCATTTATGAGGAGAATGTGATTACTTCGTTGCTGTGCATCCCTCACCTGAGCCCAGCACAGCATCAGCTCCATCAGTTCCCCACCACTGCTACAGAGCACTGCAAGCAGCCCCTTCTAGCTCAGAGCATCACACACACGGCAGACATTGTTTGAGTTTGGTTCATCCTAGGGGAAATCTCAGTTGGACAGGCAGAACACACAAGTTTTAACCTTTCTCCTTTTTTTTAATGGAAGTTTGACACTGAACTGAGAGCATTTGCTTAACTTCCCTATCATTTTGACTAAAACGTATCTAGCTAAGAGAAAATAGAATATAAAATTCTGTCTTGGTCCACACACACCAGGAAATTAAAAACTCACCAACTGCAACAGCTGTTCCAACAATTCAGTGTAAATTGTGCTTTTCCTCCCAATTTAAAGCAAATTTAAAGAAGTTCTTGTTTTGCCTTTCTTGACAAAGCACATCACAGCTCCTGCATGTTTCCTTCTATGAAATTAACCTATAAAAAGAACTTTTACATTCAGGTTCAGTTAGCAAAGCATTGAGCTCCAAGTCTTCCATAATTTTTCTTTGGACATGGAACTGTTTTTATGTCTTGCTTAAACGCCCTCCTTATTGCTCAAGCATTCTTTTTAAATGGGTTTCTTTGCTGGATACCAATTCTGTTTCATACGATGGGTCTGCTTTTCTCTCTTCTTAATACATGCCTATACATTTAGCTGTAATTTTTAAAAAAGGCTTAGTTAAACAGCTCCCTTTATCAGGGAATCCTGAAAGCACTGCACACACTCCCCATCCTCCAGAAATCTTTGGATTTTGTATGTAATTCTAGCAAAATTATACTAATAGCTGCAACATTTACTCTCATAACATCAATTATCTTTGCCATGATTAAAATACCAAAAAAAATTGGCTTTCTACTAAACACAGCGAATAAAACTCGCATTGTGCCTGCTCTTTGCCAAACTGACTACAATCATTAAGGAGGATAAGTGGCAATCCTCTTTCAGAGGAGACATCCTTGCATCAAGCAATATAATTTTCAAAAGAAAAGAACCTTTTCACTGATGTAAAAATCCTTCATAGTCAAGACGTGGTCCCAGTCTTTCTGCTAACACATAGAATAAACTTGAAAAGTCAGTATATTGGACCTGCCTTAGATTTCACAAAGACACTTGATTGCAGAGTGGCATAAATTGTGTTTGGAAACTCAATGGAAAATAAATACATTCTCAAGAAGAGCATCAATAAAAACTGGGAACCAAATACAAACACTGCATGCAAGAGAGAGAGCAACTACGAGGTCATCTGTAGCTAATCCAAAATTACAGATTCACAATAATTCTGAGGTGGAAGGGACCCACAAGGATTGAGTCCAACTCTTCAGTGAATGGCCCATACAGTGATTGAACCCATTGCCATGTCCCACAGAGGGACTGAACCCACAACCATGGTGTTATCAGCCCCATTAACACCATTGTCTAATCCTAGTTTGATGGCCAAGGTATGATTGGTGCTATTAACTGCTGCTTCTATCATTGGGTGCCATTAAGCACAACCTGGACCTCCCTTTCTCTTTGGGTACTTGATGCTGATGCTTCTGTTATCGCCCCATTTCAAACCTCTGTTTTTAAAACAAGCTGAAGCCAAGTGCTTCCATTCATTCCCCTGGCCTTGTGTGGCACTGCCAAGACAGCATCGCAATTTCAACTCGAAAGATTTAGGACCTGAGTACTTTTTTTTCTGATTGAAAATGAAGGCAACTCAATTTAAACATTTTGCAAGACAGGTGACAGCACCCTTCTGGCATAAAAATGTAAGAACCAAGCTCTATCATACAGAACCTGTCTGAAATAAATTAAACCCAGAGCTACATTTCAACCCTCAGTCTTGTCTAGGGCACAAGAAGATCTTTTCCTGTACTAATCCACAACAAAGTCCAGTTCCACCTTTCAGTAGAGGGTTGCAGGGCAGATTCCCCCAGACACTGCTCCAATTTCTGTCTGACATAAAGAGTTGGTAGATTGAGATGCCCAGATGAAATATGTACTAGAAACTTCTTGAAATGTAGACGTAGGAGGTAATGCTCTTCAGAGGGGCAATTTCTCTTTATGGAATCTTACAGCTGTTGCAACAGAATCTGTCAGCAATTGCTGCCCAGTTAACAGCAAGGCTATCAGCAGGAGTTTGACATTTCTGTATAAATTGATTTACTTGCAAAATGTAAATTTGAGGAAGCTAACTGTACACAAACACAAGTTGAAGTAAAATAGTTCCTGTGATTTGGACAAACTTTATCATCAGAGTCAGAAATTCTGTAGAGCCAAAATCCCAGAAGTGTCATCAGCACTGATGGGGGGAACCCACAGGGAAGTCCCTGCCAAATCAGGAAGACAGAGGGGTGCCAACAACCAGATCTGACCCAAAGATAAAGTCATCTCTGCTGCTCACACTTGTTGGACAGGCTTAGCAAGTCTGCGCAAACTGAAAGCATGACGGCCAATACAAATACTCTTTTTTTCCAGTGTACCTCTCAGATGAAGAATATGCACTCTGCATAAACATCATCATGTGCATCCTTGTAAGGAGAGTATCCCTCCAAATTCCAACGTTAGTTAAGAATCTTGTAAAAAAACCACAATATAGCTCAGAGACTCAAAGCACAATATTCAGCCAGTCAAGTGTTTCACAGAGAAGAGACTCATCTTGAGGGAAATGACTGAACACATATAACCACTAAAACAGATATGGAAGCTAGCAGAACATAATTGTGAGAAACAAAACTAAACAGAATGCAATTGAGAGTTATTACGACAATCATACAACCACTCTGCAATTCCTGAGCTGCTGCATCTCTTTTTTATGTACACCCCAACTGCAAGGAAACCAGGACGCTTAAGTACACATTCTAATTGCACTGCTTGCTTCTGGATTGTATTGTAAACACTGTTCCTGTTTTTAAGTTATTTTTATTCTTCTCCACGCATACCCCTTTCCAACGTTCATTAAAGCATATTAAAGTCCTTATTTTTCTGTTTACTCTAGATACAAGAACTTGACTGCACCTGTTAGAAAGAACAAGCTAAAATAACATCAAGAGGCTGCAGGGTGCTTTCCTCTCATTCGCATGGATGAAGCCAAGCCCATGTGAACAGTGGACCTATACTGTTTTAACATTATCCCAGTGTATTAGGCAAGCACATAATCAATCTCTAAAAATATGTCAAGGAAAGTATCGCTCAATTCTCCTGCTCTCTACTCCTCCACATTTAGTTACTGCAGACTTAATGACCCAAGTTCTTTACAAGAGTTGGCTTCACTACCACAGATTTAACATGGTTGGTGACACACTACACCTGTAAATACAAAGCAAGTATTTCAGAGTTTGTGCAGTGATTTAAAAGTCTGGTACTGTAAATAAAATAATCCTGTTCTTAAGAACTGAACAGGCTTAATCTAAGCATTAAGACATATGAAAAGTTTACAAGTAATGAAGCTTCCTTTCATATGTCAGTGAAGGATTCTGAAGCATCCTAACATTTTAACATCAACAATGGGGAAAAAATGGCAAAATATGTAAATTAGAAATCTGCATTGCAAGTTTATACAAGTGTTGTAAATTCTCTTCAGCAATCCAGAGACTGACATTTTGTCTGAATAGATAAACAAAGTGCTGAGCTGAATGGTATTTGCCTGAAGATCAAAATGATGATTTTAGAATCAGTATTAGACCCTTTACTAGAATATCTCCTATTCTTTAATAATATGTTTCTAGGTTTCAAAGGAGACCAATTATTTTAGCCAATTATTATTATACATTTTACTGCAGAAAACATCCATTTTATCTGCAACTAATCCAAGTGCAATGAACCTCTCTTAATGCTTGCAGAGCATCTCTCAGAGAAGAGAGCACTGGCCTGGGGCAGCAGGATCTGCATCACTCAACATGCCTTATGAAATTGGGCAGGCCACTTCTCTTCTGCTTCCCCTTTCTCTCTTTCCCCCACCCTCTGCCTTGTTTATTCAGGCTATGAACACAGGAAAACAGGAGCCAGTCTCACCATTAGATTTAGAAAGTCTGTTAAATCAGGTTTTCTCTTCACCTGAGGTGAGTGCAGTGCAGGCATACAACAAAAAAGAGCTATTTGAGTGCTTACTAAATCTGTGACATTAACAAACACTTGTATGAGTAGGTCTTTCTCCTCTCACCACAGGTGGCTGCTTTCTACTCTCATCACCAGTATCTAATAAAACATGAAAATTCAAGTGAATCATTGAATCCATCTTTACCATTTGATAAAATTAAATCTACATAATAGCACATTCTAGTGTGTACATACAGAGAGATGCAGAGCAACTGACAAAAACAGCCAATAATGCAGTCGGGGGCTGAGCCTCCTTATTAATTCTGAAGCTAAAATAGGGATGTCACTAACAAGTAGACAGAAAGTATAAGACAAGAAGCCTTTGTTCCAGCTCTCCCTGTTGTACTCCTGAACGAACACCAACAACTTAAGCATTTACAGCACTACACAACGGGAGAGAAGGACTTTCTTTTCTCTTTCCACTCCTTTCAGGGACTCCCAATTGCACAGTAGGCTCAATTATCACACCACTAACTACAGAGCCTTACATGTGGCAACAGAGAGCAAAAACAATCTCTCTTACACACATCTACCAGGGAGATGTTCTGTTGTTACCTCGATAGTACCTGCCCACACCATTCAATGGTGCATGAAATTCTTTTTAAGGAGTACAGAGGCATTTTGCTTTGCCTCAACAGAGTATCAAGAAGCAACCATGCAGCAAGGATTGGCAGCTACATTAAACACTGCCTAGTGCATCTGCTAAGCAGGACACAAAGTGCAAGGTCCTCCTTTTTATTATCCCTGCTGTGAGTGGAGGAAATAAAGAGCTGGAAGAGCTTCACTGATGTAACATCCATGCAGGTCTTGTGACTTATATGAAAGGTCACCAGAGTGAGCTTTCAAATTTTCTCTGCGTGAACAGTTTCAGTGTTATTTTAACATTAAAATTCATCAGGCACTATTTAGGGTACATAGTTCATTCTAAAAGCATCTTCTGCAGCACTACAATGAGTCCTAAACCCATCATATTTTTTAAGGGTCCTGATCAATTCTTTAGGTTCATGTAATTAATTAAAATGATAACATCACCACCTTTCTCAAGTATTCAAAAGGTATGGCTCCCATCAACAAATAAAGAAGTAAACAAAAAAATTTCTAGCTGAGGTTATACTTGATGTCCTGTATTCCAGAAAAACGCCAGAATTCTCTGCAAAAAGCAGACCTCTCACTTTGAAAACACGTCACTCCCTCTGGCTGACTCACAGATCTCTAGCTCTAAAAACAGGAAAAATCTAAAAAATCCTCTCTACTAAAAATCTGCATGAGAAAGCTTAATTTACAGCTTTTGAGGAAGTTGGAGCATTGATCACAAGCTCCTGCAGCACAACTACAGCTACAGCACAGCAACAGAGCCACAACAGCACATGCACACAAGAAGCATTAAAAAACCAAAGTTATGGCAGGAAGTGATGGAATAGCTCTGAATGTCACCACCAGAAGAAAGGCAGGGCAAGCCACAATTTCCCTGGTCCCTGGAATATATTATTTGTAATATATAATAATATAATTATAACTAAAAAACTTCTTTAAGAAGCATTTATCAGGTCTTTGGTCTGCTCAGTTAGGGCTATACCACGCTGCCAGTAAAATAATTCAAATACTCTCCAAGAAAATCTGTAAAATAATGAAACAACTGCCAAAACATCGTATTTCTTCAATTTACTTTTGCTCTTCTCAGTACTGACAATGGTTTTGGGGGTTTGGGTGCTTTTAAACAAACACTTTACATAAACAAAATACTCTTATTTGACAATGTCAGGCTACAAATTTTCACAACAGGGAATATTATTTCAGGACCTGTGTTATGCAGTATTTTCTTCTGAAAAGGCAAGCAAATACCCATGTTTTACATGGCTCCTTTCCCACAAGTAAGTTATTTCTTACCAGAAGAAAAAAATGTACAGGTGAAAAATCAGCAGTGCAGAAAATATCCAAATTTTATTAATGAGTAAGGAACCTCATTTCTGTGTTTGCTTCAGATTTGCTTTTCACTTCTAAAATATAACATGAAACTAACTCCTAAAAACAACATCTGCTCAAAATAATTAATAAAAATTATTTTGTTTATGCAGTTGTGTAATGCTTTTACTAGAATTCAGAAATCAGTAAAGTGGGGTTAGTTCAGCATTACCAAGTGAAAATGGTCTTTCTTTGTTCATACTTAGTTTCTTCTGATAGGACAAATAAATATCATGTTAATTCTTTGAAGAAAAGCCACAGTTTTCTTTAAAGGAAATAGATTCAGCTTTTGCAGAACAGCAGCTGATCTACTCTTCTTTCTCTTTAATAGAATTCTAAACTAATAGCTTGGAATTATAAATAAACATACAGCTAGCAAAATGAATGCAATAGAACTTTCCTAAGTACTTTACTACTTCCATACTAAAAATCTATGAGAAAGCCCAGGGGACTTTGATAATAAAGAAATTATTGTTGTCATTCACATTATGGAAGTTAGTACCAGATACCTTTATGCAGCATGGCTGCCACACTATTAAAAACTCCCAGAAAGAAAGGCGACTGGCAAAATTTCAATGTTTTTAAAATGCAGCAAGGCAGTGGAAAACAAAACAGTATTTCAGCACTTTTTGTCCCATTCCATAAGGCTTTCCAGAAAGGGAGAGATACCAGCCAGAGGGGCCACATCCTCTTCTGCATCTCAGTGGTGCCTCCATCACGAGGCCAGACATCCGTCACCACCAAAGCCACACAAGGAGGAACAGCCGCCCTCCTGTGTGTCAGGAGTGCCTGGAGAGCCCTGCAGGGAGCAGGCGGCTGCAGCCCCCGACACCTCAGGGCAGGCAGGGGTGAAGGAAGGGACAATTCACCCTCTGTCTGACAACAGACAGTGCCAGGCACAGTTCAGAGGTCTGGCCGTGAAGAGGCAAAATACCAGGACGTTGTTGGAGACAAGAAAAGGCAAAAAGGTCAATTGTGTCCCAAGAGATTCCAAGCTCCTGGTTTTGAAAGCACCTCTCAAGGCAGTTCACAAAAGCCTTGCTGCTGACCTACAGTGCTGTGCAGGCATCTTCCCCCTCCCCACTTGTTGCTGGTTACCTCAGTCCCATTTCCTTCTGCCTCTTGCAGTATCCATTTCCCTGTGCCTCCTCCTCAACTTGTTCCTCCAGCTTTCCCACTCCCAGCACTTCTTGCCCTCTCATTCCAGATCTTATTTCTGCATCTGTGCCTCCCATACTTCACCCATTACCTTGCTCCACACTCTCCCCTTCTCTACTTCTTCTCACCTATTCATGGGCTTTTCGCACTCCCTTGAGCTTCTTGCATCCAACCTTTCCTACTCCTCAACAACCAAGAGGAGTGGAGAACAGAGGAAGACAGGAGGAAAAGATGGGCATACCACAACACAGGTGAGGTAGGAAGTAGAGAAGAAGCAGTCAGATTAGAAAGAACTTGGGTCAAGAGAAGGCTATGAGAAGTAGTAAAAATACGTGAGCATACAAGGGAGATAGATACCAGTGCACAGCTGCCCTGGTATTATACCCCTCTGTAGTAAACTTCTAAAAGCTACTGTTGACAAAATATCTTCCTATCTGGACCTCTGTCCTGATCCAGTTCAGGGATGCTTCAGTGCTTTAACTCTGCTTGTGTTAGCAGCTGCATAAGAAAGGCAAGGGATCATATTTTACACTGGTAAATGGTTTCCCTATTCATCAATTTCCCAACATCAAGGTATATCAAGTCACATAAAGACTCACAGAATTGCTAGGGTTGGAAGGAGCCTCTGGAGATCCTCTAGTCCAACCCCTCTGCCAAGGCTGAGAGTCACCTGGAGCAGGTTACACAGAAATGCATCCAGTTGGATTCTGAGCATCTCCAGTGAGGAGACCTCCCTGGGCAGCCTGTTCCAGTGTTCTGCCACCCACAACATAAAGTTCTTCCTCATGCTGAGGTGGAACTCCTTGTGTTTTAGTTTATGGCCATCACCCCATGCTCACTGTGCTTGTATGTGCAGTGCACCAAAGCCTCAGAAGGGCATTATCCCCAGATAACATGGCCATTACTATTATCACATGAGCTGTTTGCAAATGTAATTATTTTACTTTCCATCATGGAAAAGTTCTTTCAAATCAAACATGCAGCTTCCTGATATGCTTCGGTACATGGTGTTTAAACAGCTGTCTCAGCTGCAAAGACCTTTGTGAAGAGTGCAAAGGGCACAGTAGTTGCGTAAAGGAGAGCAGGATAAAGAGAATGTACGGAAACACAGCAGCAATCAGAGCTGGGGTGGAATCCCACCCCACAGAAAAACTTAGCTCCAGTAGAGGACATCTGTCTACAGCCAGGATTGATGCTTTTCAACTCAACCTGGCCCAGCAGGAGGTATGGGAAGTGCTACTGAGAATTAAGCTAGCATTGCGGTGATGCATCATAGCAGCATCAAGTTAATACAACTCATAAGCTCATAATTAAGCACTCTGTGTTGGTAATCACTGTGTATCAAGTGGTCTTTTGCAGCACGCCTGACTTCAAGGAGGGTGGGCCAATCAACTCTCTAATGAGTCCTCACTTTTGGAAGCACTTGCACAAACACTGTTTGTGTTTGACATTCATGGAGCAACCACAGTATATAAAATTAAGCAACAAAAGCCAAGTTTGGTTCAGTCTTCCTTTTTATTTTCTTCTGATGATATAGAGGAAAAGTATGTCTATACAAATATGCACACCAGCACTCATCAAAATAAATTTTGTAAAACCAAGCTGATCAAATACCTGCTCTAGTGGGATTTACCCATATTCAGCTCTCTAATTGCTTCTTTCATCTCTCCACATGAAAAGCAACACTTCATCTCATTTCTTCCAAGATTTGTTAGCTTAGGAAAATTAATCCCTTTCACAGGATTTGATAGGTGTGGATCAGTATCACTTACAAGATAATGAAATACACATCATTAATAGCATGCAGTAGATGTCTACAGGATGAGGAAGACAGACTTGAGTAAAACAGGTATTTTCCTTCAAACGTCTTTTGTATTTGGTTTAAGCGCATCAACCACTTGCATTTTCACCAAATACATGCACCTTTCACTTCTTATGAGTTAAGGCATTCTCCCCCTGCTTCCTTCTTAGCTGAAGCACTAAGTTCACATTTAAAGTTCATTCATTCAGCTTCTTGCTGCTCTTATTGGAGTTAAAACCTCTGCCATTTGTAAGAGGCTTAAAGGTCCTAATAGCCTGAAAAACTTCTAAGATCACCAAAGGACTTTTCCTACTATGGCAAACTGTATAAAGAAGCAACTGCTCATCTGTGACCACCAAACTCGCCATCCTGCCCTTCTACCTTGAATATGACTCCATGAATTCTTGGAAATCTGGACAGTAAGTTATGCCACCTGATGGGAATTTGAGATAAGATAAAGGTGGTACTATTTTCCGATTATTTCAAACTAGGAAGAGAAAAACAAGCTGGGGCAGCACTGATAATAAAGACAAAGAATCCACAGTGAAAACCAACACAGCAACCGGGCTGAAAATCAGCTCTGACTGGCAGCAGGCAGAGGCCATAGCCCATCCATTTAAGATGGGAAGCCCACCAACTCAAGAGAAGAGAAAGACAGAGCACGGGACAAATTAGCATTGGAAGAGAGGGAATCATTTAACCAGAAGAATAAAAGAACTGTGTAGCCAAATGAGCAGTGATTCCTTCGTTTGCTAAAATGTAAAAATCGTTAAAGTTTGGAGCGACCTTGGGACTCCCACCACTGAGAAGACAACACGAAAAGGACCAATGGGATGTCATCTGGATCTGTGGGTGGTGACACCTTCCTACTTAACCTGTCACTCCCCTTCTCCCTCTTCCCTCTTCTTTTTCTTTCTATCTCACTCTACCTCACATTTACTGTTAAATAAAATCTGTACTATGGACTTGGACATATGGTCTCGTTTGCACCTTAATTCGGGAGCAGCATCTCTGTAATAATCATGGTAACTGGATCCTAACACCATAAATATTAAGTAGAATTAGTTGTTTATGATGAGGCTACTCTCTAATCTCTGCATCACACTTCCCTTTCTTACTTGCTCCCTTGTCAGTCTACTCACATTTTTGTATGTGTAAGTTTCCCCATGAGTATTTCTTATAGACTGTACTCACATACCAAAGTCAAAATGCCTAAAACCTTGTTCAGTTGTCGAAGTGTGTAAATCCTTTTGGTTTGATGTCACTCAGGTAAAGTCTTACAGCCTTATGCCAAGTCTTATCCCAGATGTTTTTAGCTGAGGCTCACAATTGAACTTAGCACATGAATTATCAAATTGGTAATTTTGAAATACTGGGCACTCATCCTGCAGTCATGAATCTGAGATAAGGAAAGTCTGTTTCTGAGATCGTGACAAAAAGAAGATGAAAATGCATTTCTTTGCCAAAGGCAAAAATTTTCAGACTTTCAAGGTTCACCAGTCACCTATTCTGTCCTTCTGTTAAGCACCTGTGACATGACAGAACTATGAACAATTCCATCAAAAACTCCCATTTTCTTCTGAGTGCCACCATGGAAAGTGCTTCACAAAATCCATCCGTATCAACAATAGAATTTATCAGCAACTACACTTGCAGCAATTCTTTTAAGTTATTAGTAACATGATCCAATTTATATTTACATTGTCCAAAAACCTGAATAACAGAGAAGCCCTCTGAAATGGCACACACTATGGAAGCACTTTAGAAAATCCTCCCCACCTGCTGGATTCACGTTTTCACCAACTTCTGGAACAATAACCTGTTTCCTCTCTGTACCCACTTTCACATCTCTCAAAATAAACCCAAAGGCATTTCACAAACACCTCCTAGACTAAAATCTCAGGGGAAAACAAGTTCACTTGGAGTCACCTCCCTTCTGTCCCAGTAACCCTATACGTGAGGTAGAGGTGTCCAAAGGTCCCTTGAAAGCAAAACCAGTGTTTCTATGCATGCAGTACCACATGACAATCCAGGAACTCCAAACATGAAAGCTGCAATGCAGAATTTTGTTTATACATCATGTGTAGTTTATTTTATATGGAGAACAGTTATTAAGACATTTTGGTATCAGTAAGGTCCGATTCAGTACTTGCATTCAATATTCATGACCATTTTGTCAGACTGCATTAAAGGATTTAATCTCAAAATTCCCAGGTGGAATAGAAAGAACTATCAAATGTCTCAGAGAAGGAAACCAAGATGCATGATTTAGGAGACAGCAATAAAATAAAGAGTTTGGTATTCAGGAAAGGAATAATTACTCATACAAATAAAAGCTTTCATGGTGTCAGTGGACAAGCCAATCTTGATTAAAACCAGAATCTGATTATTGAAGTTTTCTCTCTACTTCATAATGTTATCACTAGAATAACATAGCTGTGTACATTTAATTTCATCAAAATAAAGTTACTAAGATTGTCTATATAACCCATGTAAGCATATATAATTTCATAAAAAGGACCGAGAAATAGATTACATTCCACTTTTACAAATGATATGTCTCATCTTCAAACTCAATATAAACTCTGTTCACTGTATTCCAAAAATTAATGAAAAATATCACCATTCTATTCAATTTCTTTAATGTAACTTATAGTAGAATATTTCATTCTTCATTGCCTCTTCGTGATTATATGGGAACATAATGAAGACTGACATACATTGCTTCTAGGTCTCACCTTGTAACTAGGAGCTTAATAAAATCCCCTTGGTGAACCAGATCCAGGGATGTAAGCTTTTGATTTCAGTTTAGATATATAAACATCCTAACAGTTCTGTGTGCTTGTATTTACACTTCTCAGGAAATGAAACACTCAAGGCACAAAATGCACATAAACACTCAGGCACCATGTGACGAACTGAAGCTAATTTTAATCATGTAAACAACAAGGGTCCATCCAATAGCACACTGAAGTAATTTCCCATTTAATTTCAGCCTTATTAAATCTCAAAAGATAATTAGAAGTTAAACAAGGACTCTCTAGTCCTATTGCTAAAGAAAATGCACCAAATAAGACGTGTAGCTTCATGGCACCCTCCACCTTTTCACCTTTCTTCACTAAGAAATCCACCAAGACAACACCTATAATCTATGCATAGAAAAGAGTTTCCAAACCCACCCAAAATGGCAAATACTCAAAAATGTCATATGCAAATATAATTCCTGATTTTCAACATGTACCCATCCTAGAACAGGACTAAGAAAGGTGCCACCACTGTCCTTATACAGCACCCAGCCAAGGAGTATGGAAACCCCCAAGGGCTAGCTCAGGTCTTCATTCAGCCAGAGGAAGTTGGGAGGCAGGAACAGACTTGTTCCCCAAAGAACTTTCAGCTGTGATATGTGACCCTCATTATGCATTTTTGAGAAAGACAAAAGCTCAGCAAAAATACAAAGTAGCTTTTAATTTACACAGCTTACGTAGACATGGGTTAAATCCAGGCTTCCTCCAGTGCCTCACAGACCCTTTAAAATAATGTTGAACACCCTTGAAAAAATGTCTTCTCCAAGCCTGTTCAGATCTTTGAATAAGATACTCTTTGTGAAGCCTTGTGAACACCATCCCTACCTTCCTGAAGAAAAGTCATCCTCAACTTTATAAAACACATGATAACCCTATAGATACATAGGACATGGGCTTAAGTCAATGAAGAGTTTTTGTCATGTTGCTTCTGGCACCAAGGCCCCTTCTGGGTGATCCTCTGGGGAAGTGTACAGCTGCCAGTAATATTCTCCAGGGGGTCAGAAGTGACACCATCTATACACCTTTCGCAGTCCATATATTCCTCCCATTGCCCAATCACCTTGCTTGGGTCAGCTGCAACCAGGCCTTCAGAAAGAATCCAGGAGATGCCCTCAGCAGGCCAGAAGGAAAAAGGTCACAAAGGCCAAGAAGCTTTTTGAGGTTAGAAAACCAAAAAAACTGTAACTCCGCCCTCCTAGAACCCTTCTGTACAGAAGTGAAGAACAGAGCTTATTTAGCACCCTTTCACTAAAAATAAACACTGCTGTCCTCTCTTCTCAGGAGACCCCACACGTCTCTGAGAAGCTATAATGGAACTGGATCACAGAGTCCAAGAAATGCTTCTCGCAGCTATTAACATGCCTCTTCGTGAATATTTGATCTTTCAACCTCCAATTAGTTAAGAGGCAAAAAAAAAAAAGAAGAAAAAAAGTGGCCAAACCCTTACAAACAGTACTGAAAAAAGGAGCAGGTGTGCAAAATGCACAACAGAAACCTGGTATGGATACAGATTTATGCTGTGAACTGTGTGCTGCAATGAACAACTAAAAACCAAAAAGACCAACACTTCTGAACTTCTTCTGAAGCATCATAACACAAAATCAGACTTAAGTGACAGCAAGCAGCTACTTATCAGTTAGATTTATCTCTGACTGTGAAGTATAGGACTATCTAACAGCACAATTTCCTCTCAGATTCTGACATGCCTCATCTACAGTGTCATACTTCTGATACATGCCAGGTTTTACATGTTGACACTTCATAAATACATTTTTTCCTGACAGCTCCTTTACTAGCCAACTCCAATGACAGATGACTAAAGTAAAAGAGTAAATAGTGTAGCTTTCTTCAGAGTAAATCCAGTGTAACAGCAAGCAAGTGAAATACTGCCCTTGCAAGATCAGATTCAACCAACTTCAGAGCTTCAAAGCAGTAAAGTCAAGATCCTCCAGGAACACGTGTACTCCACAGAGCAGGTAACTCCCCACAACATGCCTCCAGTGAAGTGTGCCCATGGCTGACTCGGGCTCAGCAGCTCTCCTCTTTGCTCCATGATGAACCGAGTGGCAGGACTCCACCACCACTTCCAAAGTGAACAGCGCCACATTCTCTGTGGGAATCACCCAGGCTCAGAAAACAGCATAGAACAAATACAAGAAAACAATCAGGGCCCTCACAATATCTGATTTGGAAAGAACTTGCTCCAGTGCCCATATGTACTCCTTATGCACACAGCCAATGAGCTGAGATGCTCTACTCAGGTTACCTACCAACATTCTCTCAGTAAGGAAAGCAACAAACTAAGAGCAAAGGGGTTGTTTGTATCTGCACCTCCAATGAACGTGGGAATTAAAACCCAAACAAACAAACAAAAAACCCTCCAAAGCAATCAGTTAAGGAAATGAGAAAAGCACCTGTATACACACTCTCATCAAAACAACCTATATGTGAAACCAAGAAATCCCACAACTACACTGCTAATCACATTATAAAAGAACAAAATACTAAAGTTTCTTTTCCCATGAGTTACTTCAAAACTTTTCCAGTATTATTTTGCATTGCTCAGGATCAATTTCACAGAAAATGTGGAAATAAAAATACAGACTCAGCTCTCTACGCACAGGTTCACATTTACCTTTATTTCCTTCATGCCATGAGCAGTCAATCTTCACTGTACAAATCAAAATAACTTACTTTAATTTTAAGGTAATTAACAACACTATTACATACCAGTCTAGACAGCTATTGTCAACTTAAGTCTAAATTGCTTGAGAGAAGACTGGATGTATCGACACCATGGACTCATTTCGAGAATGTATTTTCAACCCAGTAAATGTTATTACCCCAACACCTCTTCAGGTTTAGGAAAAGTAATTCCAGTTTTGAGACAGGCCTTCTCAAATACAACTTTTCTCCCTGCCTGCTTTCACTTTCACTTCCTCTTCCCTTTCCCTTCTCACAAATGAGCTATTAATTCCTAAATAAATGGAGTAAGTAGCACTTAAGATCAGGAGCCACAAGGGTCCACTGGTGCCTATCTCCTGTTTAGAGGACTGTTTAAACAGGAATTAAAAGAAATCCCTTTAGTGGATTTAGGGCCAAAAGCTGAAATCTGCAAACACAGGTACTTGACCTCACTGGAATGGTCCCCTGGGTGACCACAGAGGAACCACACAAATCCTGGAGAAGTTTTCCAGAGACAAACACCATTTTCATAAGTTTGCTACCGAGATGCAACGGCCTGAACACAAATTAGGAAACTCTTGTGCTCCTCCTCGAAACACCAAAGCGCAACTTCTCTGTGTTCTCTGTCTTTATATGTCCCTAGCACAACAAAAAGAAAACCACAGACTTCATGTCCAGCCTGCTTTTAAAAATGAAGCACTTCTTTCAAGATTCCATGCGTGCCCTGAGCAATGACATTACTTGATCTAAACATCAATGCGTGTTTGTTTCACAGCTGGCAACCAGAAATCACGACCATCTCCAGGTCAAACAGCCGGATGGCAATGCTGGACTAGAGCACGCTTCTCCAGAACCACACCTCAGCTGCGACGTCAGATGCCCTAATTCTGTTTAGCTTAAGGATCTTCCTTGTGAATGGACTCTGATGTGCCTTCGTTTGGGCAGTGTACTGAAAACAGCAGTCATGATATCTTTTAAATATTAGTCAACCCTTTTTAAGGCCGAGGCCACTGGGCCCGAGTGTCCCCGGTCTGGCAACGTCCCCTTCACCGGCCACAGGACGGCGGCGTCGGGGGACAAGGCCACGGCATCCCCGCCTGGCC